>CAKAKR010043113.1:0-37262 GCA_916700685.1 Adelosebastes latens | reverse complement strand
ATTGTCGGCAAACCATGTTTTTAACTTGGATGTAAAAGTGGAGTATGTATGTATATCTTTAATATGGGTGGGAAGTGAGTTCCAATTTTGTAGTGCTCTAACAGAGAATGATAACTGACCAAATGTGCTTTTCCTGAATGGGACCGATAAGTCACCACGTGTGGTGCTTCTAGTGATCTGACCAGTATTATTGCGTTGGTTTATGAATGAATTAAGTGGAGGAGGAGCTAAATTATGCAGGATTTTAAAGACAAGACAGATGTTCCTGTATTTTATTACATCTTCCCAGCTCAGAAGTTTGTGTTTGCGTAGGATGGTAGAATGATGTGAGCTGTTCGGTTTCTGGTCCAAAACTTTAAGGGTTTGCTTGTACAGGGTTTCCAATGGCTTCAGTGTTGAGCCATTGGTTTGTCCCCAGCTTGTGAGGCAGTATGTTAGATGCGAGTTGGTTTTTTATGTGTTGTCTCATCAATATTTGATACAAGGTTTAGCAATAGTAAGGCCATTAATCATTTGTTGAAAATAAATTAATAACATTAAGGGAAAAATTCTTTCCACAGCATCCAAATAGTGGAAAGAATCTGCAAGTTTGGGCAGAAAAAGAAGTATAGAAGTGAGCCTTGACGCAGACACTTGATGACAGGCTGGGCCGATGACAGCAGATGTTCAGATTTGACACGCTCACACACTCTGACAGCACGGTATCAGCCTCAGAACCAGAGGGAGGAGGGTTCATACACAAGCACACAACACACTCAAGCAATCTATCAATAAAAAGACAATAACTCTAAAAGCCAAGTTAGTGCTGCCCAGAGTCAGATATGTAAAAACACAGTTGGTTGGCACTCACTTTGTTTGTTTGAATTTTACATGCCATTAATTCTGAATTTTTAATAAAAATCGGTCGGGAGCTTATTGATTGGTTTTTATTACCTCATTTATTTCATGTCTTGTCTGGATTGCAATGCTCGACTAAATAAATTATTCATCAGGTTAACCGCGGTGTTCACTTGGTGCTGTGCAATTCTCTCCACACTGCTGAGGCAGTGAAGATGTATAAATGCATTCATTCGGGCTGTAGATCTTAGCATTCATTTTTTTTAAAAACACATGTAGAAAAGAGTAAAGAAATTGCAACGTCCTGAAAGTTTTTCACCAAAATCCTGTTCTCATGTTTGTTTTGCCATTTGTGAAGAAACGCAGTGCAACATTGAATGGTTCAGGACAGGTTCCCCTTTTTCAGATTGATTCAAGAATTAAGTACTGATAATACAGATGGTAGATTTCTATTCACTCCGTGTGCACATAGCCACCCTCGTTCACTGCCCTGTTTGAAGTTGAAGTAAGAACCACTTGTATATCCTATAAAAATCATATTGTTCTTCAGCCTCTTCAATAATATTACAATGAAGAAACAGCACTTTAAAAAAATATAGCCCAGAAGAATGCTGGAGATCACTGGATGTGCTGCTCTCACCTTTGACAACATCGCCCTCTGCTGGATGAGGACATGATTTGCTTTGCATAATTATTTTTCTTTCAGCAGTAGACCTACTTTTTGCTATCATGACTCACAATTATTAATATTACAGTGATATTGATATGACACTGCTTCTGACTTGAATGTATGATGCGATACTTGATGTGATCTAAAGTACATCTCACAAAAACACCTGTTCAAAGTGGGATATTAAATTTGGTGGCTCATTCCTTTAAAATGATCCATCATGATGCATGTTAAGATTAGACCATACATAATTCCTTTACTGTGACATCGATGACATTACTGATTGTATCAGAGACTTAATGTAAAAAATGTGTTGTGCTGTTTTGCAAACTCTTAAGCAGCAGATATAAGCAAGAGTGCACTGCTGAAATCCAATAATTTCCTTTTAAAAAATCTAATTTGATGCATTCATCCTCTGCTTGCTATGATGAATCACCTCTTCAGCAATGAGTGTGTCCCTGCTAATTATTTTTGATACTCTTTGAAAACACTAATAAAGTCTAGACTTCCCTACTCTATTTTCTCTCTGCTCTGCCTCGGTTCTCCGTGAGATGTTTTTACCTAGAGGCTTGGAACTTTGAACTATTGCAAAATTTATTAGCACTCATGACAACATGACAAATAGCACAATTATCTGGTTCAGCATGATGTTTATCATCATCTATCCTACAATTGTCATTTTAAAATTGACCTCTATAAAGGAACTTCAAATGGAAAATATTGATTTCTTCAACATGAAATCATAAAGATATATATATATATATATATATAAAAAGAGGGCAGATGCACCAATCGCATTAAACCTGCTTTATCATAACAAAGTCCACATTCTCAGCTAACTATAAACTTGAGAAACTCCTGTGTATTTTAATTAAATTCCCAGAATATTAGCAGTGAGTAATGAGTCATATCAAATCATGAATTGCTTCATCAGTATTTCCCAAAATAGCCACAATTGCAATAAAAAATACTTTATTAAGTTGTACTGAAAAGTGATACACATCTTTGCATAACAAATGAATACTTGGACCATCACATAAACTTCAAGGATCAAAGTCAACAGAACAGACTTCCAAAAAGAAAAAATCTGAATTAGCCATTTTCACTTAATATGGCTCTCTGCCCTGCAAGTTTTTAACTTTATATACATATCTGATAGCCAACTATTTTTTTTCTTTTCCTTTTTTAGCTTGTCTTTTTATTTATTATTTATTTGGGATTTTTTTATTATTTTGTTATTATGTTTTTTTGTTATCATTATGTTCTGTTTTTCTTGTCTTTTTTGTGAACATAATATGTTACTGAATATATCACTAAGTATTGTACCACTTTAAACCTTTCATTCCACTTTGAGTTAAATACTCTGTCCATCAATGTATTTCCAGTATTCTCTGTAATTAAAAGTAATCCTGGAGGTAGATGCAAACATATTGGAAGAATTTGATAAACTTAAATTTATATTTGAGTTAAATTCAAACATACTGAGTGTCTGCACTGGACAGCCATCATTCTTCTTATATACCCAGTAGCACTGTGACATGCGTGGTTGTCTGATGTTTGGCTCAAACAAATTGTTTCCACTGACTGTGTGTTTTCAACACTGCCCACCTTTTGTACAAATGAAAGGTGCATTCGCTGGCTCCGGTGAGTCATCATCAGGTATCAGCTGTGCAGACTGCCTGTGGATGGTCCCACGCTGTCACTCTGTCCCTCCTCCTCCTCCACAGAGTCCTCAGAGCTGTTTACCACCACAGCACTCAGAGAATGGAGCTCCTCCAAAACAGACAGAAGTCTCCCTGACAGGATACAGACAGGCCAATGGTCAGATTAGTCATGTGTATGTTCAGGCAGTTCTCTTACACTGTTCATAGTTATACCAACGAAAAGTAATGCATTGTAATTCGTATATATCCCACATAATCAATTCATATGTAATCCACGTAACTGTGAACCAGGATGTATAAAGAGTGACAAACGCTACATAGAGAGGAGGTTGGGGTGGATAGGTGGGCCAAAAAACACCAGACTTTCGCCCAGGAGACTGCTGTTCATGTGAAACTAGAAGTCAATGTTGATTTATTTGTCCCGTAACTTCCGTAATGGAAGGGTAACTTCAGTATTTTTCAACCTGGACCCTATTTTCCCATGTTTTTGTGTCTAAGTGACTAATGGGGACAACAATTTTGAACGCTGCAGTCGCCAGCTGCTAAATGAGATATAATGTAATCATTTGGGGCAACCTGGCACCGTCAGTTTACGCCCATTAAAGGGACTATTTGTAACTTTCAGAATTACTTGTTAACAGCGACACATGTGGCCGTGAAGTCAACCAAAGTCAGCGTCGGGCTCGCGCTTGCGCGCTCTAAATAGACATGAACGAGCATCGCTCAAAACAGTGAGGTGGCACACGTCAGCTAAAACCACAATATCACTCTATATTTCACCTGCTCTATATTTCAGCTGCTTGGCAGCAATGTTAGCTGACCAGACGAAGGTCTCACCATGAATCACTGCTGATACTAGTGTCGGCGATAATGTGTCTCTTCCTGCTTCAGCCTCGAAGAGAAACGTTATCGCCTCCGGACTGCACCCGCAGGGAGACACTGGCCTGCTTGCCTTCACTCACACAGCGCACGTTTTCGCTGTCTCGCTCCACCTCTAGACGAGCATGCGCGCTCACTCCACACTTCAGAAGAGTTAGTTTAGCTCTGAGAATATCTAGTGAATGTACAGTGGACATTTGTGCAGAAATAAATGCTGCAGCTCCTCCAGACCAACAGAGGTTTCCCGTGTCTTGTGAAGTGACGGGGCTCCGCAGCGAGAAACGTTATCGCCTCCGACCGGGTGCCGGTGTCTTTCTGCGGGCGCAGTCGGGAGACGATAACGTTTCTCTTCCTGCTTCAGCCCCGGCACCGACCCGCTTTTGCTGAAGCAGGAAAAGCCAACACTAGGATCAGCATTGATTCATGGAGAGACCTTCGTCTGGTCAGCTAACATTACTGCTAAGCAGGTGAACTATAGAGTGATATTGTGGTTTTAGCTGACGTGTGCCGCCTCACTGTTTTGAGCGATGCTCGTTCATGTATATTTAGAGCGAGCATGCGCGAGCCCGACGCTGACTTTCATTGACTTAACGGCCACAGGTGTCGCTGTTAACAAGCATTTCTGAAAGTTACAAATAGTCCCTTTAAGTCACGCCACTTCCGGTGTTATTTTAACACAAACCATGATCTTTTCCTAAACCTAATTACGTTGTTTCCTTTGAAGATGGAAAGGTTATTTTGAAAAGACTGTATGCATGTAACAAGCGGAAATTGACACGTGCATCACATGTTGCTGGACATTCGTAGGAAAAGGAGGAATAACTTTTCGTAAGATACCATATGAACCATTGTATGAGGGTACGTTAAATTGTTGGGACGTGTGTGACGCATGAGGAGTCACTACTTACCGTCTGCAGGTACTGGGACTTTTGTTCCCACAGAGCGACTCCTCTCTGAGGGTTTTTCTCCATGTTCTCTGGGAGCAGCAGAGTTTTGTAGCGCTGTTGTGTGAGCTCTTGTATACTCACTTGTCAGCCTTCTCTCAGCAACGGTGGCCTGGAACAGATTCAGGTCATAGGAAGTCATCAGCAGAAATGAAGACAGAAACAACATTTTTCACAACTGTCTTTTGCTTTATAAAGTCTGACCAGCTGTAGTTTTCTGTCTGTATCCATCTCCTTCAGTTGTTTATTGTGGACTTCCCTCTTTGTGTGTTGTTGATTTTCTCTCATCTCATCCTGTTTCCTTGCCGCCTCTCTTTCAAACTGTCGCAAAGTCATAACTGCAAGAGACAATACAGACAGATTGAAAGCCACGGGGAAATGCTGCTATATACTGTGTAAACAATTCCAATCATATTAGATCACAGTCTGCATTACAGATATGACTTCACCCCCAACCCCCCCCTCCCACCACCGTTGTTAAGCTGCTGTTGGCTGAGGTAGCATGGCGTTAATCCTGCTACCTGCTTTGGTGTGCTCTCTCCTGGCAGTATTGACATGAACCTCCATCGCTCTCAGCTTCTCAGCACAGCGGTCCTCGATCTCAGACACTCTCTCCTGCAGGGCTGAAGGGGAACAACAAATGCGTCAGTCCTCAATACAATATCTCACACACTGAGAAACAGAGTCTAATGCCGTATTTGTATATGCCTCTGGGGATAAACTGGATTTTATCAATTATTATGATGCAACCACGACAGCCGATAGAGGACTGCAACACTGCAAGGTGGCAGTAGCCTAAAAATCAGAAAAAAACACTTCTATTTATTTTTTAAATTACAGCTAGTGGCAAACATTTGTTCATATTTTCTTTCAATAAAAAAAGAGGAATATACAGTGAAGCTATTTAACCTCTTCCACTCATTAAGAGTGCCGGCGCCCTCGGCCGACTTTACCTTTTTCAGAGGCTGTAGCAGGCTCAGTGTTAGAGCTAGAGTTAAGAGTTAAGATCCTGGTATCATATGAAACTAAACCTAAGGAATCCATTGTTATCAACCATGTCATGCTAGCATGCAGTCTGCAGAATGTTTTTGGCATCATTGGGCAAAAATACCATAATAACCTTTCAGCATATTGTAATTCAAGTGTTCTGAGAAAAAAATAGACTTCTGCACCTCCTCATGGCTCTGTTTTCAGGCTTTAAAAAATCTAGCCCGTTGACAGGAGACTTTGACCAATCACAGGTCATTTCAGAGAGAGAGCATTCCTATTAGCTGTGCTCCGGCTGGTGGGCGGTGCTTGGTATTTCCTCAACTATTCTCAACATGGCTGCCGGGTCACAAACTTTCTCATTTTACAGCTAAACAGTACACTACAAGATGTTTCTGAAAACATCTGAGGAGAGAAATAGGCATTACAGTAACAGAATATTGATTCATATTTGATCAGCGCTGCCTAGTTTGACCGTTTGATCGGAGATTGCGAGTGATTGACAGCTGCTCAGAGACGACAGGCTCCAGCTCAGCTCTGATTGGTTGTTTTCCTCCGGTCTGTGAAATCTTGCAGATGCCATTAGGAGCACCGGAGGACACCAGAGGCAAATGATTTTTTTCATATTACCTGTGTCATACACTACTGTTAGGATATAGTGACCGTTTTATAAAAATAACTTTTTTAATCATATTTGCTCCAAGTCTAACCACTGCTGCTTTAATGTGGTATTTTGGAGGGATTATTTATCATTTTTTGTCAATTCTCGAGTGGTAAAAATTGGTTAAATGTAGCACCAAATCTGTGTAACAAATGGTATCAACCCAAAAATTGCTACAACAACTTATGAGACATAATAGAGCATGGGAATGGTCATCATATACTTCTATCATAATGTTCTAAGCCCTTATACACTTTCACTATTCAAATTAATCAATTATTTATTTCTGATTTATGACTAGAACAATTTGACACACAGTACTGAGCTGCATCTCAAATTAATCTTCAGGTTCCCAGCTTTCCAGATGATGTACACCACTTCTATGTGACATCTACTGTTGACCTGCTATCTCCCTCTAAAGACCCACTGTCCCCCCTAAAAAAGACAAAAATGGGTCTATGAAAAAGAGGAGTGGATTGGAAAAGCTTAAGACCTGGAATTTAAAGTAAAATAAATCCAACAGTGTGGATTTGATGTCTGCATCATTAAAGCAGCTATAATCAATACTTTTATATTACCAATGGATCCCATGACAACATGTGTATGAAAGGAGTCGATCATAATGACATTCCCACCGAGAAATGTATCACCCAACTCTAGTTACCCTCAACTTTCAGGTCATTGCTTGTTTGTTTTTTTCGTTTTGATACCAACTGTACTCTGTCAGTCTAGCACCAAACGGCAGACAGACATAGTTAGCGGCTGGGGGAAACAGTGGAGCATTTAGCAGCTAAAGACTCAGATATTTCCCTCAGGAGTTGGTGGAAAACAAAACAGAGCTCAAAAGACCGTAAATATTGGACTTGTGTTCATCAGGTGGACACAAACAAGACTACAAATCAATGCTAACGGTGCCCTGTGACTGCTGGATGTGTGTGTACAGAAAACTGTTTGCTAACAAGTTTGCCATATCAACTTAAAAGGTGATAGTGTTGTGTTTACAACGTGTTTCTGCCCCCAAGTGGCCAAACAATCAGGTAAAGGATAGGTTTACAATTTGTCAAGATTGTATAAAAACTAGGGCTGTCCCGAATACCATCTTTTGGGCTTCGAAAGCTTCGGTGAGTTTTTTTCGAAGGTATTCGAAGCTTTGCTTCGCAGCGCGGCACACTGCAACAAGCTGACATGTTCTTCTCTCTGTCTGTCTCCATCTCCCTCGTTTCAGTGCCCGGGACAGTGCCGCTGCCGCACTACTGTACACACACGCACCTCTACACACAAAACAGCGATATCCATCTGAGAATATCTAATAATGATTAATTTTGAATATGAATTGTGGGATTATTCCTTATTTCATGGGCTATTTGGGGATTTATACTTTATTATAACATATATAAAAAAAATAAAACGAAGCATTCAAATACTGATTTGGAGCTTGATTACCATGGCAACGGTCAAAGCTTAGAAACATCAAAGCATTTGGGTCAGCCCTAACAAAAACAATAGTTACGTGCCCACATGAACACTGAAACCGTTTTTGCATGCTTTAATTATCCCTCTTGTTTATACTGGCCGTTAAAAGATCCCTTCCCTAAAGCACTTTCAATGTAAGTGATGATGGACTAAATCAACAGTCCTCGTTCTGTACAAAGATTATTTCCAGAGTTTATCTGGAGCCAATATGAAGCTTCAGCCATCCAAATTAGTCAAAGGAAGTGGATATCTTCCAAAGTTAGTCTTTTTAGTAAACATTACACAATTCCCTCTTTTTGTTACCATCCCTGGAGCTCAACAGGGAAACACAGGAATGTTATACATCTAACCTGTAACTTTAGAAGATGATTTGCCTAACTAGAGCCTCATATTATCTTCAGATAAGAAAACAAATACCATGGATTTTGTCCCCCATCACTTAGACTGAAAGTGCATTAGTAAGGGTTCTTTTAATGGTCAGTATGAACAGGAGGAATGAGCAGCAAGCAAACCCTGTTTCAACGTTCATATAAGCCACCTGACTGTTGTTTTAAGACAGACTTGAAAGATTGTGACCCTATCCTTTAACGTAGGTTTAAAGCTAAGAAGCTCCAAAGCAGGTAGGTTGAATCCTTGAACCAACTTGGAAAAACGTATTAGAGAAACTCAGTAACTCTCCCTGATCAACTACAGTCAAGGTGCTCTTGAGCATGTCACTTAATCCCCAACTGCTCCGGTGAAGCTACCGAGGAGGCCGGAGTGGCCAGGTATTTCTAAAATAGAGCAGGATTGCTCAGTCTGCTTTCCCTGGATAAGTCAAGGCTGAAAAACAGTCATGCGGCTTAAGGTAGCCGCTGCCTCACCACGTTCGCTGTGCTCCTGCTGGCTGAGCAGCTCAGAGCGGAGTTTCTCCAAGTTGACCTTGCTCTCCTCCAGCTGGGCCTGGATCTGCTGCAGGCTCTGCTCGGCCTCCTCTCTGCCAGCCAAAGCCTGCCGGACCTCCATCCAGCTCTGCTCCAGCGCCAGCTGCTGCTGCCGCCTTAGTTTGCTTTCATCTGAGGAAGATGTACAAAAGGTAAACTGAGACACATACGTCGCCAAAACATGGATGCCCAACAGATAATGTGTTATAATAAGGTGTTGTGTGTCGTAAGGGTGCTCACACTGTTCTTTCAGATCAGCCAGAGCTCTCTCGATGAGCTCCGGGGTTCTTTTGAGCTCCAGTGTGAGCTTGTCTCTCTCTTCACACACCAAGCTAAGCTTTGTCTGAAGGTTTGTGATGCTGCAGGGCAACACAGACAAGATGGCAGAGCAAATAAAGGAGCAAAAAGTCAAGCAGAGAGGTGAAGAAGCAACTGTTCGGTGTATAACAAAAGAAGCCAACCACTGACAAGACTGACTTTGCATATAAATATCATATTGTGACATATTGATATAGTGTAGAAAAATATTTGTATTAATTTAATTTAATTAATTAAATTGCAATAGTGATTTCAACCATATTACCCTGCTCTATTTTGTAAAGGTTAAGCTTATAATAACAATTCTTACTAATTCTCTGAATTAATGCTGGTGGTTCTACTCTCATAATTAATTAACTCCAAATCTGATCAGTAATGATTCATTTGAATCACTTAACAAGTAAAAGCGCTAAAACATCTGCTGTTTACAGCTTAAAAAATGCAAAGAGATGCTAGACTTTCTTCATTTCACATTATAATGTGAGTACTTTGGGTTTTGTGGGCTGTTGATCAGAATAGGTTAGCACTTTTAAGACATCAATTTAGGCTTTGGAATATGCACATTGTGCATTTGGCTTTACTTTTGCCATTACGGAGTAAATTACTGTGAACAATTAATATTAATACATATATATATATTCATATATTTGTGAAAAGAAAAACACACACACACACACACATATACATACACAAATGCAGCCATTTATAAAATCTTTGCACTTAGTCTCATGTGAGCACTTAGATTAGAAGGCTATTTTCTAAGGTAATGGTTGACTAAATTATTTGTAAAACTAGACACAAAAAGAAGCACTGGGTAGAGATTGTTTAGGTGCATCATGTAAAAATACCTGTCAGCAGCTTGCTCTGTCTGTTTACTGGCCCGCTGAACTTTCTGCAGAGCCACCCTCCTCATCATCAAACCTGAAAAACAAAAACATTGTGACGTACTTTCTTTACCAGAAATATGCAATTCAAACTCCAGTGCATCAACCTCCAGTGTCTGCACCTTGGATTGTCTCCACTCGTCTTTTAGCAAAAGTTAGCCTCTGGGTGAAAGTGTTGAGCCTTGCTTGAGCTGCGTCCACTTCTGCCACCTTGTTATCAAATGCCAGACTGAACCTGTGAGGCACAAAGAAAATGTCTGAAAATACGGCATTAATTGTAATGAAACTTTCAACATTGACAACAATTGCTTTGTTTTTCCCTTTTATTCCTCTAATTTACCAACCTAATCCTCTCATTATTGAATTCAGATAAATGTGTTTACCTACGCACTGCCACTGTCAGGATTTTTAGTTCAGCCTCTTCCTTCTGGCTCTGTGACTTTAGCTGTGAGTTTTCCTTTTGCTCCTGGGCCAAGTGCTGTTTCAGTGTCTGGGAGGAAAATCACACATCCATATTATAATAGAGTATCGTAAACAAATATGATCAGTTTTGAGAATGTCTTCGTGCCCAGCTGCTGTTCTTAAAACCTCAACAGCTCTTGGAGGCTAGCAAAGTTTATTTAGTCAGCATCCTCTGCTGTGGTAAAAATGCATGAGTGTTTCCTAAGCAGCTCCAAAATTATTGTGCATCATCAAAATTTCAGACAGCCGCGTAAATCACATGACTTACTCTGGTACTAACCTCTTTTTCTACTCTCTCCAGGTCCAGCTCAGCTATCCTGTCATCCAGACTGTGTTGAAGCACACTAGCCCGGTGCTGCTCCTGTTGGAGCTGCTGTTCCGTGACTCTGACCTAAAACACAGCAATACAGTACCACACTTTAAATACAGTGGACTTCTTTGTACGGTGGTACATTAACAGATAATGGTTTTCATACTTTTGAAAGAAGTTTGTCCTTCTCTCCTCTTAGTTCTATGTCCTTCGAGCGAAGCTGGATGCATAACTTGAACACTTTGTCCCTCCAGAGCTGAAGCACTCGAAGGCCTTCAGATCCGTTCTTCACAAGTGGGTCTGTCGAGGTCTATTGAAACACACACACATATGGTAAACGCACACACCACTTCAGCAAATGCTTCATATGAGCATGTAATTATTGCATACAAATTAGCCTTGTTTTTTAACGCATACTAAAGCTTTTAGAACAATGATTGCTTTTTTCCTTTCTTTCCACAACTACTGTATATTAATAAACTATCAGAGAATACAGTCTCTGCTCTCAAATGCACCACCGTGCAACCTCCGCCAAAAACTAAAGGATACAAGTTGTTTACTGTGACCACTACAAATTTCAAGCAACTTTCAAGTTTCTGCAAGTTGACATTTATTCAAACTAACCAAAATGTACTTTAAAAGTAAGAAAAACATGTTCAAATGTGAAAACCCGCAGTGCATACTGTATACAAACAACATTTGGATACAGCATCTCAGGTGAAGTGTTCAGCCAACTGAATTACTCCTGCAGGGCATTGCCATCCTGTCTGGAGCTGCTCCATCATCAATCTTAAACCCTGTGGTCTCCTTTGGAAAATGGTTGGCAGGAGGAGCGTCTTCAAGATCCATGAAGTGCATCCACACTTAGACTATGTTTTTTAAGACTTTTGATAAAAGACTATGGTTGAAAACATTACAGCCTAAAAGCCAACAACACACAATGATGATAGGTAGCAGCTTGGTCTACGGAAGCCTGCAAGCAGCAGTGCTACTGCTCACCATGTTATCAGCACAGGCATGTGTGACACTCACCTTCTTCACAATTTTCTCTTCTTGGAGGGCAAGTATCTCACTCACAGAGTTAAACCTGATGGTCAAAAGCTCTGTAGTCATCTGAAGAGCTGCTTTCTCTTTGTTCAGTCTCTACAAAATGGACAATATTAAAAAAAAAAGTATACATAAAAGGATTAATTGTTATAATAGGCATATTAACTCATACATTTAGTACTTGTTTGTCCCTCAGTTCTGTCTTTAACCTCCTTTAAGTTTTTTCCTGTGCAATTACTTTACAGTAGGCTGATTGCAATCAATACTGTTTATATTGTCTTCACCTCAACAGCTTCATTTAATTGTTCCTTCTCCCGTTTCTCTGGGGCAAGCTGGCCGATGTAATTTCTGAGGCTGTGCAGTGTTGCCGATTGTGTCTCAAAAGCTTGTCCCATTTGGCTGAAAAATAAACACATCCCCCCAAAAGAAATCAGTAAATCTGACTACAAAGTGCTATAAATGTTTATCTGTCTTCAGTTTTAGATTGAATGTGGCACCTTAAATGTTCTTTCAGCCCATCTCTCTCAGTAGAGACCTCCATCAGAGTGCTTTTTAGCTGCAGCACTTCTGAGGTCATCGATTGAAGTCTGCCCTGTAGTTCACTGTTTGTATTTCTTGCAGCACCCACTTCTGCACAGTGGGAAGCATTCAACTGTTGCAGCTGAAAATAAAGAGAGCCAAATAATGGAAATTTTAAGATGCATACAAATAATAATGTAATATCTTATTGACATGGGTTCTTGGATACAAATCAGTATGTACAAAGTTTATGATGTTTTAAATTTCCTTGCAGATGTTTGCCACACACCTCCTCCTCCTGCTTCTTTTGCATTTCCTCCAATTGTTCTGACAGTCTAAGAGCTTGCTTTTTAGCCTCCTCCACGGCCTGTAACCTGGCCATTTCAGCCTTCAAAGTGAGCGCCTGGGCTTCCTCTTTGCTCCTCGCTACATCTCTCCTCAGCTTTGTAATTTCCTCACCAGACTCTCCCTTTAGTCTTTCGAGCTGCAAGAAACAAAGATGTTAAGAATATATGAAACTAATCATAGTGAAACTTGCTAAATTAAAACTGTTAGGTAACTGTAAGGCAAGCTATTATTAAGACTACAAGACTGCACTAAAACATCAGACAAAAACAGCGAAAATTAGGTACAAGATGCCAGTAATTCTCAGGTGATCTTCGTCAACATCAGAGTCGAAATGAAATGTTTTGTTAGTAAATAGCATTACCTGTGAGCTTATTTTCTCCTTCTGTGTGCTGCTGTGGGTGAGCTCCATTCTGATTTGGCTGAGCTCAGTCTTAGCCTTACATAGCTCGTCACGCATTGCTTCCGACTCATGGCTCTGTCTGTCATACAAAGGGTATGCCATGTTAAGCTTGTTCAAAATAACTCATTGTTAATCTCTGAAATTACAAACTGTAAAATTACTCAATTGCATAACAAGCATATCTTCTACCTGTTGAGGGTGCTCTCTCTTTCTCTCATCTCTTCCCTGTGTCTCCCTGCAGTCTCCTTCAGGGCCTCCACCTGCCCCTTCAACCTCTCAGCTTCGGCCTTGTGCTTCTCTGACTCCAGACGCCACTCTGACTCCCGTCTGGACCACTGCTCACTTCTCTCTGCGCATCTGTTTGAGGAAAAGGAGCTATTCATGTACCCAATATGCCACCTAACTGACAGACAATAATGTTAATTCTATATAAAACTACCTCGCCCTAAGGTCTGACGGGTGATCCACAGGGATCCTTCCTCTTATACTGTCTCCTTGTAACACCATGATCCTCTGATTTTCCTTCCTCAGTTCCAAGATTTCCTGTTGGGCCTGAGTGATGGCGAGCCATGGATTGGCAGGACTGGGATCCCCTGATGGTACTGATGTTACACCTGGGTTTATCCAGGAGATGGGTAGCGGTGTACCTGCGATTTGAACGCCTCTGTGTGCACCAGCAGACTGGGCACTTGATGCGAAATGTGATGGAGGTACCAGCTCCTCCTGGTTATTCCCTACAGAATATGACAAACTGTTTATGTGCAAGGAATGAAATTAGCACCTGCCACCTGCCAAATATAGGGTAAATGTTGGCTGTGGCAGGGAAAGATTTCAGGTCAGTTTATAGGTCCTTATATTAAGAAATCTTATTTTTAAAAACAAATTCCAAAATTCAGGGATTAAGGTTACATGATATATTCCATATCTACTGTCTGGTATCACTGACCAAGTGTTTACAGTTAAAAGCATTTGAGATAGATTATAGAAGTGTGCGTCCAGTAGAACTGTTCAGTGACCTGCCACAGTAGCGGGTGAGGAAAAACAACTTAATTTCAGACCCTGTTTATGTGGGTGCATGCCTTACCTAGGCTAACGTTAGCTATATCTAGTCCTATTCCAATGTATAGTTCTCATGTTTCCTAAGTAACGTTAGAGTCTTTTCAAGAAAGTTACCAAGATAAACATGACAACTTCCCTACCCTAAATACAACATATTCTTGTTAACAGCCAATTAGTTAGAGAGCTGACAAATGCAGACTAGCTAAGTTAAAGTGTCAAGTTAGCTAGGTAACATTGTAGGCTAACGTTAGCTAGCAGTTAGGAGCAATTGTAAACCAAAAAGACGACTACAACAAGAAACTTACTTGAAACTGCTGGTGTGGTAAAATCAGTAGGTACTATAAGCCTTTCTTTTCCCACGTTATGTCTCTCCATGTTCTACACAAAAGCTGTCACTAGAAGTCACAAACTAGAGAGGGAAGCAGTCCGGGGTTGTTTCATGGATGTATGGGTTGTTTGGGGGCTCTTTTTACGTTTATTCTCCCGCGAGTCACGTCATTCGCGGTTGCCTTAGTTACGGGTTACAACGGTAACCTGCGGAGCTCTCTGCTTGGGCCATTTCAGCTGGCAAACTTTTGATGCTTAATTTACTCGTCGGTTAAATTGCAAATACCTGAAGCATCAAGGCAGCATATATGTTAGTTTATGACCTTAATACAGATTAAATGATTTGTCGAACATAACTGCCACACAATATAATCCCGCAGTGCATCACGGGGAAGTGAAAGGAACCTGAAAGGGATGGGTATAATTTTCCCTGAGTTTTGTCGGACAGGGTATTCTTCCGCCCAGGCTCTCAAATCTCGCCTCCATCGCAAGACCTCTGCATTGGTTCTTATCATAGGCTATATATTGGCTGGTGCAGAGTTTGTCGGGGGGGGCGTTCTTTTTATACATCCATGCGGAGCGCGGTCAAGTCCAGTGCACAACCTGGGTATCAGCTTGCCTGGCAGTCAATGCTCAGGACAATAAAAGCCCCAAAACAGTGTTTTGTTGCACATGGGTGGAGCATGTGAGTTTGATTGACACATGTTTTCTATGATAAGAGGTTTCTGATGGGGATAATTTCACATATGTCAAATTAATTATGGGAAATGTACCATTTTATTCTTCTGAATGAGGCATTTCATTCAGATATCATTGAGATATTGAGAGATATTATTGTAATGACTAGTGGGAAAGGGACTCAGTGTATACGTGCATAATGAAGTTATAACCTGAAACTAAGCCATCCTTTCTTTGCCTGGGACTCCCTCACCTCAAGAACACCCAGGGGTATCTGACAACCAGACCATTACTGCATGATATTTCCATTTCTGCAGAAAATGGAGCACAGAGCATGCTTTCGGGGCAGCAAATAAGTGCAGCTTTGAATGGTAATTGGTGATAATTTGGTTATGTAACTGAGTTTGTGGTTTGGTGCATCTATAAATATGTTACCTCTAACTGTAAATGTATCAATATATGACTAATTTACATTAGTCATTTGCATATGTTGACAGATTTTCTGTGCGCTTACTTTACTCTATCTGCAGTGATGCACATTTTGCACACACTGCATTTGTGCTGTAAATCTATAAACAGCAAACATGAGCTCACCTTCAAATGAAGGACTGAATTTATTGATGTTATATGATTGGCAGTATATTCACAATTCAGAAGGCTATAATCACTACAACTACCATCATATCTTGTGTTATTTTCCTCTGATATCTTCAGCAGCTATTTCTGTTTGCTCTTACCTAAAGTATATCCTCCTCTCTCTACAGCTGCCATGACCCACTTTCCCCCAGGGGTTCATTAAAGTTTCATATAATCTAGTCTATTTATGGAGTATTCAATGAACAAAGAGGCATTTTAGTTTGATTTTGACATAAATAATCACATTTATCGATACAACCTGACAATACAATAACATAAAAGAAATAAAGAATAGAGGGGATGGCTACATAAATACTTCAACGAATGACAAGAGATGTATAAAAATACAGGTGCATTGCCAAGGCAGACAACTGATGCCAGTACAGCATGAAAGACTGTGGACCTTGTGAAGTGGTTGTTGGAGGAGAACAGTGGGAGTGCTGTGCATTATTTGGGCATGTTGGTGTTGTATCCTCTCAGCACTCGACAGACACTGCAGCGGGTCCTGAAGAACAAAGCGGAGGAAAAGAAGGATTGGAGCCAACGGGAATCCAGAAAACAAAGACAATACTGACCCTTTTCAGAAAGAGGGCAGAGTTAAGATTCAGCTCTGTTTCTTAGAAGGATACTTAAGCGCTAATCAAGGTGGACCTTCACTGCCTATAGTGCTTAAAACATACAGCTAAAAATAGCAGTTTGAAAAAGGCAGACAGCAGATTGAGACAGGTTTGTGAATTTTCACCAAAAATGTCTTACATGGCACAGACATCCTTCTCCTCAGCCACGTCCTCCAGCTCCTCCGGGGTGATCCCGAGGAGTTCCCAGGTCACATGAAATCCCCTCATTGTGCTCTAGGTCTGCCCCAGGCTCTCCTCCCAGTTGGATGTGCCTGGGAGGCATCCTTATCAGGTGCCCAAACCATTTCAGCTGGTTCCTTTCAATTTGAGGGGGAAGTAGTTCAATTCACAGCTACTTTCGAATGTCTCCTCATGTAAATCCTAAGGGTGAGCTCAGACACGCTGCAACAGAAGCTCATTTTGGCCACTTGTAACAGCATTGTTGTTTCAGTCACTGACCACAGAGGTCGTGTCAGTTGGATTCCACAGAGTTCTCCTTCCACCACTATACTACATCGTCAGGTCAGCATTTCTCTACCCCTGCTTCCTGACCCATCTGGCAGGTTTTTCTAACCTTTTCCATGGCCCAGGGGCGGTTCTAGGGGGGGTCAGAGGGGGCCAGTGGCGCCCCCCCCCATAATATTAAGCCTGGACCTCCCTCCAGCCCCCCTGACTGTGGCAAATATTTTGATACATTTTTCACCCCACATGTATCCCCACAGAGGGGAACTTGTAAAAATTCATCAGTAATAAAATGTACATTATGAAAGAGTTGTGTTTATTGTTATTTGTGTATCAATAGTCTTTTGGAGAACCCAACTTATGGGGGTGGTAAATGGATCGCATTTATATAGCGCTTTTCTAGTCTTAGCAACCACTCAAAGCCCTTTACAACACAAGTCAGCATTCACCCATTCACACACACATTCATACACTGGACCACCAACCTTCCGATTAGTAGACCACCGCTCGACCTCCTAAGGTATGTAATAGTTGCCCCCCCCTTTTGAAATGGTCTAGGACTATAGCCATGGTCTCATCAAACTCCTCCAACCATCTCACTCCCAACTCGTCAAATACCGCAGATTGGGCAGTGCCGAGATTGGGCAGCGCCCCTCTGCCTCGGAAACTGATGCAATTAGGCACCCTTTAGCATCAGTATGTGACGAACCGGGCTTTCAACTAACTCCAATGTAAACCCACCAGCAGTGTTATTCGGCAGTCGGAGCAAGTGACATAGTATTAATAGCGTGAGAGTCCGCTCAGGGTGGGCAGAGGGGTGGTGGATGGGTCAAACAAACACAAGATTTTCAACCAGGAGACTGTGCTTCCCGTGTGAAACTAAAAGTAACGTTGACTTATTTTGTCATGTCAGTCAGTCATGTGACTCGTTGGTATCGTCGGTCCCATGAGTCATGTGAGTCGCTAGTCATGTGAGTCGTTAGTATCGTCAGCTCTGTAAGTCACGTGAGTCACTAGTCAGTGAAGTTTCCTAACCCTAACTTCCTGTGAAAACGGAAGTATATTTTAAAAGGACACAACACTGTTACAAGTGTATATTTATACACCATCCCTGGTCCGTCCAAAAGTAACGCAAGAGGGGTATCCCGTGCGTTGGTCTCCGATGCTGAGGGGCACTGGCCAAGTGGCAGTATTTGACGAGTTGGGAGTGAGAATGTGTTGACTCCTCCCACATGGTGTGAATTTGCCCACCCCAAAAATCCCCTCTTCGAGCAAGGCCTGTGGGCCACCAGACACTCACCTAAGAGCTCCTCTGCAACCATGGGGCCCAGTCAGGCTCAGCATTGGGACGTTGGTCTGGTCTAAGGTTCAGTGCAATAGTCAGGCTGATGGGTGAAGGTGGGATCCCTGGCAGACTGACACACATTAGTTTTTGGTACATGGAATACATATGCAGAAATTAAATATATGGTGCCAGACAGATTGACTTGCCTTTGTCATGCCCATGGGATCAGTCCCCTTGACAATCCTCAACCCATTACATTTCAACCCTATAGGTGTGAATCTTTTCATTATGACAGAGAATGAAACTATTTCTCTTACTCTCACTTAAGGACAATGAATATCCTTGCACACCCATGGCCACGGAAACTGCTTTTATTTGTCCCTAATCAAGCTGACTCAGCCCACGCTTACTGTAGGGTTCATGTGGAGAAACTGTCCATGGCTGCAAATATCTGGACAGGAAATTGTGTCTTTAATTAAAATGTCTTCCTTTCAAAATGTGCTTGTTGAACTCTTCACATGCCACAAGGGTAATACCGGTAAGTCCAGTACACACACACGGAAAAATTCCCTCATTAAAAACTCAGTATAAGGCTGTGCTAAAACCACAGGTGACTGGTAATGCATGATCCTATAAGGCTAACTTGCTTAAAGGGAGATAATAATCTCCATGCATTTACATATGATCTATTATATATGTTTTAGAAACCGACTGAGTGCGTCAAACAGAGATTGTTCCCTGCATGAGCATCAACAGACAATAAGTGTAGGCCTTTTTTTTCCTCTGTGAAAGCTTCCCTTGGTTTGGTAGTTCAGCTTGAAACAGACATCACTATGCAGCATCTCTCCTGCAAAGACGATCCCTCAGCTCTGATCACAGCATTACAGCTATCGCCACTGGGCATTATACGTGAGAAAAAATGTTTGCTCTGTCAGCAACTGTCTGGACTTCTTCGCCTCATAGCACAACTCATACTGCATATGCAAGTAGATTTCAGTGCGACATTTTGATTTCAAATTCAACTTGAGAATGCAACAGAAGATTGAGCTCAAATCCCTAGAAATACTTTATATAAGCGGCCAGCAAGCTGCAGGAGAGAGCGTATGAAGCAACAGCAACAACACAATGATTCCAATGATTTTCAGTTTCAAGGATAAGTGTTTCATAAAGAGAGGAGCAACTTTCACTTTCCTGTACTGGACTAATTTCCCAGCCGATTAGACTGTTGCCAGGCTATTAAATAGGCGTTATCAGTTGCTATAAGCCCCATAGATGTGGGTCAATAGGGGCCTACTACACCCACTAGTAGGTCTTATCATCAATTCACATGGTAGATCACCGAAAGAAGGTATAAAAGAACACAATTTTTTTGCCTAACCCAAGAAATTGTAGTTTTATTGCATAACTGCTTCTTTGACCTAAACCTAAAGAAGCCAATTTGTTTGTGTTCAAAACGTGACGTTTCATTCAGTTTTACAACATGTTATGGTGCCTTCAAATGAAAGTCGTGAGCTCGTGTTTACAACAAGGGAAGTCTTGTACACGATATGCTTGGCGTTCAAGTGGTTAAGTCGTTAGAACACCGCTGCTAAGCAACGGCAAAATTAACGTTACTGTAGGTGTCTAGAAGCCACAGAGGCTAACAATTTAGCAAGCTAGCAAGTGGGTAACATAATGCAGTAAATGTAAAGGCATAATGAGAGAGGGAAAAGATGAGGCCGTCGGGAATATCAACATTTTCCTCTGACATATTATAAAATTACGAAGAAAAACAATATACGACTAAAATTACAATGTTTTAACTTATTATGCACCAAAAAATGTACTTCCATGGCCTCCGCCATTTCTGACAACATCAACAAACACGTCACAACTCATGAACTCGGAGCTTTCAGAAACTTTTTACTTGCGAGGTTGTGAATACCACAAGAGGGGGGCGTTCATATGGACTCTTCTTGTGAACATGGTAAACACGACCCCATTTGAAGGCACCAATACAAAAAGTTTAACTTTCATTTTTACAACAGTAGGTATAGTAGGCCCCTACTGACCCACATCTATGGTGCATATAGTGACTGATAACGCCCATTTTATGGCCTGATAACAGTCAAATCATAGAATTGCGTGAATTTACTGCCACTTGTGATCATTTTATGCCTCAAAGCAGTTGGCTTTTGTGGCTTCAGGGGAGGTCTTTCCTTATATTGCCAGTCCAATCTGCTTGTTAAACAAGTGTGGGAGTAATGTTTCAGAGCTGTCACTGCAAGGCTCTTAGCACTGCTTTTTTTTTTTTAGATACAATTCCCATAGTGATGAGAGAACAGACGTTTCATTAGTAAATTCATATAGTGTAGACTTTGCTACAAGGAGATGAGTTGATTAGGAATCTAATTTAAAATGCATTACAAAGCCAGTGGGGAAAACATATTGGAGATTTGGTTTACAATTTTTGTTATGGCTGTCACAATTTGCTAAAAGGCTTATGCCAATGGAAATGTAATGCATCCCTAATGTACATCTTCTCTCCATGCAGGCCTGCACTGCACACTTCTTCTTCTTCAATAGCCTCACTTGTTAATCTGGTCAAAGGTAGATGGGTTTTTGTTTCCAGCACAAAGCGCGTGAGTGCTGTCCGAGGTTACGGTGGTTACTTAATGGTTTCTAAATTGGGATTTCGTCGGTTTGTTGGAGGGTGAATTTAATGCACTGGCGTATCCCGGTGGTTGCCTAGTAACGCGCTGGCAGTGGGCGCCGTAGAGAGATCTCTATGGTGGGCGCTCCATTAAAACCGTTGGCGCTCCTGACCTTGGCGTCGTATATGCGCAAAGCACACAGACTGTGCAAAGCAGGAGATAAGAGTAAAGATCCGTGTGTTTGATACCGAAACCGGGGGAAATATATTCACACACAACAGCAGCAGCAGCAGCAGCAGCCCCATTGTCTCCTAGAGAAACGGACGGGCATGGTATGGAGGAAATCTCGAGATGGAGCGCGTATCAGCTTCTGTAAAAGCAGGTGAGTTAACCTAATGATTCTGGGTATTGTTTTTTATTTGTGGAACGAATCTTTGTTCAGATTGATCACTGACATCTAAGCTAATGATTTCATTTAAAGCTTAGCGATAGACTAATTGTGGGGAATTTATTGGCTCGCTATTTCTTCCCCATATTATCCAATATTACACCGTCCTAGACCTAGATTAAATAATAAGCTTCTCAGTCACAACGTGAGGCAGTACACACACACACACACACACACACTACAGCAGTTTGTCGATGCTATCTGGGCTGTGGCTTCTCTCTGGGTCTGGATCCTTGCATTCATTTATAAAGCACTGGTCATTATGTTGAGTGCTACCTGCATGTTCTCTATAAGGTATAGTCTCCTCTGCGTCAATCCCTGCTCCTCTTTATTGCTCTGCTAAATTAAGGGGGATTTGGGGAATCAACTAGAACGGGTTTGATCCACACCAGTCGAATTACAAGGGCATTTGGAGCCCACTGTTGTCTGACATACTATAGTGCTCCTTTCTCAAATGCTTTCATGTCAAGGGCCCCCTGGCTACCAGAACCTAATCGATAAGATGTTGTCCCAGAGATTTTTATTAGTGGTGAATTGGTGTTGAATTGTGTGCCTGTCGATGATGTAGGTGTAGAGATAGTAATGGTCGGAGAGAAATTATAGCAATCATTCTAATAGGTCTGTAACTGCGAACAAGTCAGCCAAATTAAAGTATTTTGGTCCCAGGAAATACCTTTTGACCCAAACCTCCTCTGTGATGCATAAACATCTGGCTGGTGCAAAATAGTCTATTTACTATAATATGTTATGGTTGTAAAACATCTTGATTTTTGAACTTATCACTTATAGAGTTATTGCAAGCATTTAATTGGCAAGGCATATTTCACCCATGTTTCCTTCCTTTCCTGTTGCTGGGCGTGTTGCCAGTCTAAATTGCCCCAAAAAAACTTGCAGTGTATCAAACTGGACTGAGTGATGGCTCGTTTTTATTACAGGGCCCATTTGATGTAAGCTATAAAGCTTTTATCCACATCTGTCCCATGCAGACCACAAGTTGGAAAAAAAGAGTACTCTGCAGCCCAGGCAGTATTCAGCTGCTTTGGCAGTCTGCAGTACAATCAGTAAAACAGTAGCCTATATAGCCACGGAAATGTGATTTAATGTTAGATAGCAAAATAAAAGCACATCTATTGATACTAATATCATGAATGCATGTGTAATTTAAAAGGAAATGCCGCTTATTTTAAGAATTCATAGCGTCCCTTTGATCTCCAGCAGATCCAGCAGTGACAGGCGATACAGACAACTAAGCAAGTCTGATTGGTGATGCCCACTATACGGCCCGTAGGTGCTAATTTGATAATTGACAATGATTTCACAGCAGGTACTCTGTGAACAGAGAGGATTTTTCTACCTCCAAATGATTTATTATCAGTGTCAGCTCCAAACCAGGAGATGTGCCCCGATCTACAAGAAAAAATCAGGTTCTCTATCTTTTCCATTTTAATGTCTTGGGGGCCGTACATCATTGTCATATAGCAGATAGTGGGGATTGAACAAGTCTTGTCCTTTTTCTGGCTATGAAGAACATTCATGAGTGTTAATTAATACAGACAAAGCCGGCCTATAGGGCAGCGATGTACAATATCTCTCAAATGAACCATATTACTCTGATGGCGTCCATATGTGCTCCACCTGTGAAAGAGAGAGTGAGCAGCCTTTATTTGCGGTGTACGTTCCTGCTGGTGTAAACAAAATGTTGCAGGGAAAGAGAAAAGCCAATGCACCACATCCATGCTTAATTAGTTTCTCATATTAGGAGGAAGAAATTGTCCCCCCCGTCCTAATAGATGGGTTCATCAGACTGACAAGAGAGCTGTTTAGCTGCAGTCTCTCGCAATGCTCGAGGCAGTACTCGTCAATAGATTTGATTAGGTTAACAAGCTCGGTTTTGCTTTGCTCATTGATGAGCCAGTGAGAGCCTGATGTTGTGCATATTATCCTATCCTAGACCATAAGGACTAAGACAGGATGCATTTTGGAATAACAAAGGAGTTAATTGGAAGACGCACCAACACAATTTGCTCTCTGTAGTTCTCCATGGGTGAGCTTACACTTGATACCTTATTTGAATACAGTACGGACATGTGATTAGGGGTGAATGTGTTTACTGAAGCGCGCACACCGGTGAACCACTAACTAGACAAACTATCATCACAGAGAAGCTCTGGTGGATGCAGTTGGGTTAGAAAAGAGATAAATGTTTGTATCTTGGCATCAATATTACTGGAATAATTAATGAGGGATTTTTTACTTAGAAATTAGAGAAAAAATGTGGAATCAACAGGAATTTATTTTTGGCTTGAAGCTGGATAAAAACCCTCAATTTTTTTTAAAGGCTAACTATTTGTGTTTGTCGAAAGAAGTAAAAAGTGGGGGGAAAATGGATTGCAGGCAGAAGACGAAGACTACCACAAATCAATTTCCCCAAAAAGAAGTGTCAAAGGATCCTTTTCCTCTTTTCTATTGAACTCAAATGGTCTTTCGCTGTCTATAAGCCTTCATCAAGTCTTTCAATTAACCTGCAATTACTCTGCTTTATGAGGAGGGGTTGGTCCCATCAGACATGTTTGTTCTGGGACACTTCCATTATGAATCTTATGGTCAGTGGCTGACAGTGTTGCTTAGATGTAAGACATAAAAACATACAAACATTCCCTATACATGGTGTGAGATATTTGAAATATATTAAACACTGAAACATCACAAGTCAAATATTCGTCTCCCAATTAATCCCTCTTCAATGCATATTAAAGATTTGTCCGTCTTTGCCGTTCACTTTGTCGTTTTTACATAAGAACAGGGGTGCTTAACACCTTTTATCTTGAGATGTTTTTTCGCAGCATCGCTCCAACATCACAGCAGATGGATTTTTTCAGATTCCTCCCATCTCCTCCCCCACTGATACACAGAGATCAGTATTCAGCGATTTGTACATGTCAAAGCATAAATTTGCTCTTTTAAGACAGCAATTTGTCCCAAAAGGTTATTAGCATTGAAGCGTTACAGTGGATGTGGCATACTGATTATAAGCTTATATAGAAGTATGTCTTTAGCACCCCAAGATACAGGAAGGAGATAATACTTTTATCAAAACTTAGTCAATTATACGGATGCTTCGGACTATTTTCACATGGTTTTGATGTGTTCTCGTCTTGTTTTCAGATTTGTGTGGGCGGTCCATACCTGGCTGAGGTGTATTTGGATTTGATAACAGTCAAAGGCACAGTGAGTGATGTCTGTTTGACGGGCTCGGTGCTGAGGGACTGAGCGGACACTACAGTGTGCATTTGTGCTGTGCAAGGCCCAGACCATGTGGCTGGCTACATTTAGAGATCATCTGTTGCCTGCACACCTGCTACACCATCAAGGGACTGTAACCATCACCCACTGTGCTCTTCTTTGGTGGATATTATGCTCCTGCTGGTCATTCACCAAGGCGACAAGCCAGAAATTCTACCCGACGGTGACCACCCAGTTCGGGAAACTGCGAGGCCTCAGGGTCCCTGTGCCCAGCGAGGTGCTCCGGCCTGTCGATCAGTACCTGGGGGTCCCCTATGCCGCTCCGCCCGTGGGTGAGAAGCGCTTCATGCCCCCTGACCAGCCCTCTTCTTGGTCAGGTATCAAGAACGCCACCCACTTCATGCCCGTGTGCCCTCAGAACATCCACAACACCGTGCCAGAGATCATGATGCCCATATGGTTCACCTATAACCTGGACACGGTAGCCACATACATTCAGGATCAGAGCGAGGACTGTTTGTATCTAAACATCTACGCTCCGACAGAGGATGGTGAGTTGGTGTGGTAAAATGGACAGCAATGACTATCCATGTCTGTTGGTCATTATTATCATCATCGTCCTGTTATCATCATAAAGCATGATGTGTGCGACCACTCCTCATGTCATTGCTGCCACCAAGAGCTGATTCACCATCCAGAGCATTATTGTACCACTTGTTGCAATCATATAGAGTGCTGCAGAAATGAGTCCTAAAACCCGGAAACAAGTTAGCATTTTTGCAGTTCCGGTTCCCTCATCTCAAAGTCAGTGGGTTACGTGAATGTTTTTTTTTTTGTTAGATGCTTGAAATAAGGTCTGTGGTTAACACAAGTTTAAGAGATTTTACAGTTTTGTTCTACGACATAAAACACGTCAGT
The DNA here is from genome assembly GCA_916700685.1 of Adelosebastes latens. Classification (NCBI taxonomy): domain Eukaryota; kingdom Metazoa; phylum Chordata; class Actinopteri; order Perciformes; family Sebastidae; genus Adelosebastes; species Adelosebastes latens. Next base: position 11,630 of record CAKAKR010043113.1, on the reverse strand, counting down.
AAATATCCCACTCGTGAATTTTTAAGCTTTTACATTTCTTAAAAAAAGCGGTTGCTAACAAGTGGTTAAATGAGACTACTAAACATCATCAAACACTAGAAACACTAGTCCGCCTTTAGCTTAGTGGTGGTGACGTGAAGTCATGCAACAGAGGTGTAGTTCGTTTATAGCCTAATGTTAGCTTTTAACTTCTGGCGATCGCATTTGCGCTTCAAAAATCATAAAAGTGCTGTTCATTTGTGAGGATTAACTTGCACAAAACATGTAAGTATCATAAACGTGTGTTTGCCACTCAGCTTATTTTCTGCAATAATCCAAAACCCAATGGAAAATCCCATTGGCTTTTTGTCGAGGGAACCAGGGCGTTGCTAACTTCCGGGTTGGCCTACAAAAATATGTCATCCCTGGAGCTCTCTATTTCATTTGAAATTACAATCATGTGCCCATTGATAAGCAGGAGTTTATTCTTAGGTTGGTAGTAGTGACAACCGAAGATACCCTGATGCTGCTGCATGTGTATAGATACACACAGAGGCACAACTAAAAATAAATGTACCGGGTTATGTGCTTGTTTTCCCACAAATAGACATCCAGTGAAATATCGCTGAGTTAAGGTGTTGTTCAAGTATTGGTCCACCTAAACTAAGAAATCATTTTCAGCATTTAAAGAGGACCTATTATGCTTTTGCGCTTTTCCCTTTCCTTTAGTGTGTTATATAGTTTTTTGTGCATGTAAAAGGTCTGCAAAGTTATGAAGCCTAAAGTCCACACCAAAGGGAGTTACTCTCCCCCACAGAAACACTGCTCCTGAACTGCCTGAAACGCCTTACTTGAAATCCCGCCTTTTCTTCTGTAACGTGGTGATGTCACCAAGTAACTCATTTGCATAATACCTGCCTAGCGGCTAGTTTGGCACGCACTCAAACAAAGCTAGATAGAGCGGAGCTGGAGCAGAGTCTGAAGAGTGGAGAGAGTGGTTCGGTTGACCAATCACAACAGTGGGCCAGCTGACCAATCAGAGCGGACTGGGTTTTTCGAGAGGTTAGAGCAGGAGCTCAAACAGAGCGTTTCAGACAGAGGGTGAAAAGAGGTGCTGCAGCACAGCCGGTATGAGAAAAATAAAGTGTTTTTTGAACATTAAAGCATGTAAACATGTTCTAGTAGAAACCCAACGTACAAGTTTGCGCCTGAAAATGAACATAATCGGTCCTCTTTAAAATGATGAGCCTATAGCATATTTGGCTGTCACCACGGGGCATCAAACGTAATCCTGAAGAATTACTGAGGAGATCTAGTAAAGCTAGCAGTGCCAGCTTTCCATGTTTGTTAAAATATTACAATTTCTAATAGAATATATTGAGAATATATTACCTCCTCACAAGCATTCAGTGTAACACAAAACATTCAGCACTCAAAGTTGGACCGTGTTCAGCCTTTGTATGTAACATGCCACTCTCTGACCGACTTTTCTATGGTAGCGTAGCAACAGATAAACAGCCTGCCTGAGAGGTAGCTGTCCAAAATGGTGCAGCCCATGTTTTATAAAGCTCCTGTTCTGGAGTGCTGCTGCCTAAAGGCCTCCTCAGCCGCCACACAAACAGGTTAATTAAATCTCACACTTGCATTCACATTTCAAAGGAAATAACATCGGTTCTATACATTTTTTATTTCTTTAGACTATTTCATTGTTTATTTAAAATGCACCTCGGGCTTTCTCTTACTTTATTATTTGTTCCACTGATGTGAAACTTTTGCTGTTTTCATTTTTACTTATCTCCAGTATTGCAATGCCAAACTAAAAAATGTGTTATTGAAATTTTCCACTATAATATGTGTTTTTGTGGCTTTTTGCCCCCCTCGAGTAAGAGTTTATTACTCATTCATCAATAAACCCTACACCTCATATCTTCAGTAACTGTCCTGCAGTGGTTTACCTGAAGAATCGACGTGACAGTTTGTGTTCAAAATATAATTGTACAGCGAGATAATAATGAACCAAGAAAGATGTATTACTCCAGTCAAAGCCGAGGCAGCTGGATCAATATAACGACAGATAATAAACCATACAAAGGTAACAGTGTGTGTGTGCATGTGTGTGGGCGCATATACACACTGTGCCATTTCCTACAAACATCTAACAGGGAACAAGAATGTGTTTACTTGATGAATACACAATTACAAACACTGATTATTTTGCACCTCGACTCTAACTCATAATGTAATTGTGTCATACATCTCTAAAGATTTGTCATCTATATTTTGTCAGAAAGCAATCACAGGTAAAAGAGCAACATGCTGTACAGTATGTTAATGGGCTGATCTTCTTTTTGAGTATAATTTATGGATCTTTTGTCTCCTGTTTGATTGGATCATATATTAACTAAGAGGCACAGTCAATCATGCTATTTTGAATTTTGTACTTCTTTTTTTCTCATGTGAATCCCAGGGGGCCAACACAAGAAAAAGGGGGCGGCTTTCTCACATGCTGAGACGCACATATCTGAAGGTATTTTTTTAAGAGCTCAACGTCTTGATGCATGGATTCTTTTAGCTTGAGTTTAGTGGATGGAGATCTTACAATTCTTAGTTTTTCCTGAAGAACGGTGGGGGTTCTTTTATTTTGAGTGGAATAACAACAAAAATTATTTATGATTACATTAGTTTTCTGTTGTTGCACCTAGTGTCTTGAATTGAGCTCTTCAGCAATCCTTCCAACCATGCACATTGATCCACAGATTGCATTAGTCATAATCGTTGGTCAATATAACAAATTGGTGTCCACAACATAATTTTTCTATTTTTATTGAAAAAATATATAATTCTATGTTAGCTCGTACTAACAAGAGCTCGGTGGTGCTTTTCAGTCCAAGTCTACACACATAAAACATGTTTTTTTATGCTTGTGCATGCATATTATATCTTCAACTGTTCCATCATTACAGAATTTTCTTCTCGACTGACATCAAACCACGAGTAAAATCAATATATTTTCCTCTCTTTCTACCTCTAATCTATAAGATTTCAGATTTCCTTGCTTGTGGGCTTACACGCACTGTAAAAACTGTTGTTAATTACATTTGACCCTTTGATTCATACACCCCCTGTCGGAGTGTATTTACACCATGCATTTTCTAAATGTCATTACAGCTTCCAAACCACAAGCCCACCACTGCTTCTAAGCACCTTATTTCTAAGCTGTCTTTACTCATACCTCATACTGAAAAGTTGATATAACGTTTTATTAACAGCGCTCCATTAATTCTCCATTTCATTACTGTTGCCTCGGCTGTTGTTTGCTCAGCAAATGTGTGTGTGTGTTGACGTTGCAGATATAAGGGACTCCGAAGCCAGACCCGTGATGGTCTACATCCACGGAGGGTCCTATATGGAGGGCACTGGGAACATGATGGATGGCAGCGTGCTGGCCAGTTACGGGAACGTTGTTGTCGTCACGCTCAACTACAGGATTGGAATATTAGGTGATGACTAACTTTTAATGGTGTTTCAAATGGGGGTGTTTAGACTGTTTCATGTGGTAGGATAAATGGTTATAATGGTCATTAATTTCCACTTGTGTTGTTGTTATAACCTATAAAAAATAGACATGAGAGAAAAATGTAAGATCTTGGTGGAATGGCATAGCTTGATTTGCATACAAATGTTGTCCTCAGAGGAAAAGCGATGCAAATACTTATCATGGTCCGTCCTTGTTGCACGCAAGCTGTTTTACACCCATTCTGAAAACAAAATGTATCTTCCTTTAGATGGATTTATCTAATCTGTACAAGATCATCAGCCTTTGCCATTCTTGAAAGAAAAAACATGATTAAAATACAGTATGGAAGGAAGCAGCATTCACAAGCATTCACAAGGTCAAGAGTGTCCCCATGTGTTTAACATTCAAAACAGTGCGTTGTTTAGATGAGACCAGACAAGGGAATAAGTAATAAGATCAATCGTAAGAGCACCAGTGACCTCTGTGCAGTTTTTATGAAATTCATGTAGAGAAATAGGCGCAAGTAAAAGATTTATGCACATTGAATTTTATGTAGTCATGAGCGAGGAGAGAATTCAGATTCGATGAGCAGAGCCCTGATCACTTCCCTGCTTGGAGACTATTATGCTAGGAGTTGACTAAAGTAGTCGAGACACTGTGGGAGAGCAAAGGCATATTTGCACCTGAGGGGGAAACGGTGTCAGCTCACTCAGATGGCCTGCTGGGCTACAACTTTAGATCAAAGCTGTGACATATACTGTAGATCTCTACTTCGGCACTGGCTCTGATGTCTCTCTGTACACTTCAGGCTTCCTCAGCACTGGTGACCAGGCAGCAAAGGGAAACTACGGACTCCTGGACCAGATTCAAGCCCTCCGCTGGATCAGTAAGAACATTGGTTACTTTGGAGGGGACCCGGGTCGCATCACAGTTTTTGGATCTGGAATCGGTGCTTCCTGTGTTAGTCTGCTAACCCTGTCCCACCACTCAGAGGGTAAGAATCACCACCTCAGTTATCTCTGACTTTGACCAATACAGTTTTGTTATTAAAGTTTAAGTAGTAATTAATGCAGTCATTTAAAAGCATTGTCAAAATCCACAATCTTCATATCGCAATCACGTATTAATGCCTTATCTCAAAGATGTCAATGTTACTTTTTGAACAATCATTTTTCATCATTTTGGAATTTTGTTCTTTGTTTCAAGCGCAGCTCCAAATGGTCTGTCAGGGAGATGAAGTGTTATGATATGGGAGTAGGGTAAAGGGGGTATTCGTTAAGTAAGTGATTGCTTTTGTTCCGCTCTACTCAATCTAATCAGCCTAAAAGCTTTGCCTCTTAAAATGTGAAGCTCTCGAAGAAGCCTACTGGCATTATAAAGTTTTCACCATGCCATCACGTCCACCTGCGTCCATCAGTGTTTTACCATTCCAGCTGACTAATATTTCAGTCTTTCAGTGTCAGATTTGTTTACCCTCTTTCACCCATCTACATACAGTGTGAATGGTGAAAAGTTTCAAAGTTTGTCCACAAAATACCAATGCAAAAAAACACCATACATTTTTTGCATTGTCGTTCTGTATTTGCAAAGCCTTGAGTGAAGACACCGTTTACTAAAGACAAGGTTGGTATGAGAATGATGCAGGAACAGAAAAAAAGCCAAATTCTTTGGATATTTTCTTTTTTTCCAACATATATTGGCAGTTTAAAGCTGCAGTCGGGAACTTTGAGCAAATATGATAAAAAGTAATTTTTCATAACACTGTCACTATATCCTGACAGTAGTGCATGAGACAGATAATATGTTCCTTTGTGTCCTCCGGTGCTCGTAATGACATTTGCAAGATTTCACAGCGCCCGAAGGAAAACAACCAATCAGAGCCAAGCAGTCTGTCAATCACTGCTCGTGAAATTCGCAAACTTCGATCAAACGGTCAAACTAGGCAGCGCTAATCAAATATGAATCAAGATTCTGTTACTGTAAGGCCTATTTCTCGCCTCAAGTGTTTTCAGAACCATATTTTTTAGAAAGTTTGTGACCCATCCGCCACGTTGAAAACAGTCGAGCCAAAACCAAGCACAAACTCCAGCCGGAGCAAACTTTCTCATTTTACAGCTAAACAGTACACTACAAGATGTTTCTGAAAACATTTGAGGCCAGAAATAAGTTACAGTAACAGAACCTTGATTCATATTTGATCAGCGCTGCCTAGTTTGACCGTTTGATCGGAGTTCACTAGTTTCGCCAACAGTGATTGACAGCTGCTGTAGAGACTGCTCGGCTCTGATTGGTTGTTTTCCTTTCGCTGGTAAAATCTTGAAATGCCATTAGGAGCGCTAGAAGGACACAGAGGAACATGATTTTTTTTTTTAGATTACCTGTCTCATGCACTACTGTCAGGATAAAGTGACCGTTTTATAAAAATAACTTTTTTTATCATTTGTTCTAAGTTACCGACTGCAGCTTTAATTGAAAATGTCACATTCTAATCCAGCTTCCACTTATTTTTGAAATGACAATATAAATCAACCGGAATTCAATTAAAATACCTGTATATAGAGTAAACATTACCCAAAGGAAACCGGTATCTGATATCCACTTCTTTTTAGTGGATATCATGCCATTTGTTAAACACTTATCCAAAGCTCCTTGCAAGAATCAAAGCTGCGTATTTCATTATGGGCGGCCCATGGGGAATTGAACCTCTTATCTTTGCCGTATTATTGCCCCGGCTCTCCCATTGATGCTGGACAAAGACACAAGAAGGGCACAAATTGTGTGTTTTCGTCAATGCCAGGGAGGCTGCGGCAACTGTCCTTTGTGAGGTTTGTATTTGATGCCCTCGCTCGGCTGCAACGAATGCACAAAGACCTCCGGCTGTCTTTGAAGTAGACTAGCTAGCTGCTGCCCTAAAAAAAATTGAAATAAATGACAGCGAAGGAAGGAGAAAGTGACACTGTCCCTGCACTTTTTTCCAGCGACTGCTATATGCCTTAACCTCAGCAGAGTATTTTTTGACTTGATACATATCGCTTGTCATTTTTAGGTGGTAGATACAAAATCCCGAGAGACAGAGGTGACGCACTGCATATAAACAATTCAACAGAGCATCGTGTTTACTGTATCAACATTGAAGGATCAGGGTTACTGCATATTCATCTCCCTGCACAGACCCTCCACCGCACAGTTGGCATCAGAAGTCTATATGTAAGCTGTGCAGCTTGTTAGACACACAGTATTAATGATTTGTGTGTGTGAATAACTGGCGTAGGAGAACCTCCTCCACTGAAACAATGCTGCAAATCATTAATTTGACTTGGACTCACTGTCATCCGCATATAGTAATGACACCACATGAAAGAAATAAGGGGATCAACAGAGAAAAGCAAGTATTTTTGTATTTTTTCATCATTATAATAACAATAGAATGGGACAGCATCCTATTAGCAGCTCATTTCTTCCACCAGCTGCTTTTCTGAGCTGCTTCTCATCAGCCAGGCTCAATCTGGCCTTTTCACTCTCTTTCACTCTAATGCTTTATCTCCCTGGCTAGTATTCCAAGTACATCACATGTGGGCTTGTTTGCTTTTATCTACCTAAATGTTGTGTGTCAACAAACCTCGGATTTAATTACCAGCCAAGACAGCGACGCTGATATTGTTTTCACCTTGTGTATGTGTGTGTGACAGATTTTGTGCCCACGATAGCATCACAACCGTGCAAGATACAGTCACGAAACTTTACAGATGAGTAGTTGAAATCAAAATGAAGGTTGTGTTCGAAGATGGGCATAGTCCGAGCAAGGGGGGGGGCGAAAGGGCTGTTGGCCCCCCCACTTTACAATCCTGGCCCAATTTGGTGTCGTGGCTGGTGTGATCCCATCACAAGATGGTCTCTAGTTGTGAATAGCAATTAGTGTAAAGTGAATCATGTAATCATGAATCATATCCTTAAAGGGGAACACCACCTAAATTAAGAATTCCAATGTTCCAAGTGTCCAAGTTCAATCAATATTTGTGAACATGAGCTCCTCTCTCTCAAAGCCAGAAACCAGAGAAGTAAGTCTCAAACTTTAGCCTTGATTTTCCTTGATCTCCCCGACAGTTTATGGAGATCCCCGTCAAAATCCCCAGATCAGAGGCAAATCGACGTTGCTCGCCACTCGCACATAGGTGTTCGAGTGTCATGTGTGAACTGCTCAAAGACACAAGCCGAGACGCTCACCGATGCCTCGCAGACATATTCCAGATATGTAGCATGCTAAATATCTGGATCTGTCGGGGACTCCGGCCACAAGCTACAGCCAATGAGAGTGCGAGACACGGGTTGAGGGAAAACCTGGGGGAGGACAGGTCGCCTGTAACAATGGGAACTTACTGTATGTGTTGCATTTGCACGAAGAAAAGTTGTTGTTGCACTTAGAGGAATAAATAGTAAAAAAAAAGTGTAGGAACAGGCTATTTTGTGAACACAACATCAGCAATGTGTCTTGCGCATGGTATCACGTCATTTACTGTGTATTTCTCGTGTGTGTTTTCGTGACAAAACATAGTTTGGAGACCTCATCAGGGATTCCTCCCGGTGTAAGACCCTGTCGCCGGTCAGTCATGTAGTGTGAAAACCACAACGACATAAAGACTCCCGATTACAAGACAGCAAGTTGTGTAGTGTGAACAGTACAGCGACCTGACCACTTTGAAAGTCATGTAGTGTGAACTTGGCCCAAATGAGCTTTATTCTGTTGTAGTGTTCTCAGTTGTGAAACAGAAAATGTTCTCATATACTCAGATCATTCCCCTGGATGCTCGCAGTGTCATCTACAACATCTCTCCTCATTCACTGTCTGTGGAGCAGCTCCAGACTCTATACTCTTTGACATCAAAAATTTGAGTTAAAGCACTCTAGTTTTTGGATTTGCGAGACAGTTGTTCATGTTTACTAATATTCTGGACTGTCTTAGACCATAGGAATAACATGTAATAACAAGAATACTAATGCTAACCACTGCTCTCTGGTTCTTCTGTTGTCTTCTGTGTCTCTTTGTTCTGAATTTTGCGTCCCAAGGTTTGTTCCACAGAGCCATCATCCAAAGCGGTTCAGCCCTGTCCAGCTGGGCTGTCAACTACCAGCCAGTCAAGTACACTCGCATGCTGGCCGAGAGGGTTGGCTGCAACGTGCTAGACACCGTGGACATGGTCTCCTGCCTGCAGAAGAAGAGTGCAAGGGAGCTGGTGGAGCAAGACATCCAGCCTGCCCGGTACCGTGTGGCTTTCGGTCCTGTCATTGACGGAGACGTCATCCCGGACGACCCGGAGATCCTGATGGAGCAGGGGGAGTTCCTCAACTACGATATAATGCTAGGTGTTAATCAGGGAGAAGGGCTACGCTTTGTGGAGAATGTGATGGATCTGGAGGACGGCGTGTCTGGCAGCGACTTTGACTTTGCTGTGTCAGACTTTGTGGACAGTTTGTATGGCTATCCAGAAGGGAAGGACACACTGAGGGAGACAATTAAATTCATGTACACAGACTGGGCCGACAAGGACAACCCAGAGACCAGGAGGAAGACCCTGGTGGCCCTCTTCACCGACCACCAATGGGTGGAGCCCTCAGTGGTGACGGCTGACCTACACGCCCGCTACGGCTCACCTACGTACTTCTACGCCTTCTACCACCACTGCCAGAGCCTCATGAAGCCAGTGTGGTCAGACTCAGCGCACGGAGATGAGGTGCCTTATGTGTTTGGCATCCCCATGGTGGGCCCAACTGACCTCTTCCCCTGTAACTTCTCCAGGAACGACATCATGCTCAGCGCTGTGGTTATGACTTATTGGACCAACTTCGCCAAGAGTGGGTGAGTAACAGCAAATCCAGGGACAAACCAAAGTACATGTTAAAGAGGACCTATTTTGCTCGTTTTCAGGTGCATACTTGTATCTTGGTTTTCTACTAGAACATGTTTACATGCTTTAATGTTCAAAAAAATAACTTTATTTTTCTCATACCGGCTGTGCTGCAGCACCTCTTTTCAACCTCTGTCTGAAATGCTCTGTTTGAGCTCCCCCCTTCCCAAAAAGCCCAGTCTGCTCTGATTGGTCAGCTGGCCCACTCTGTTGTGATTGGTCAACCGAACCAAACTCTTCAGACTCCGCTCTAACTAGCTTTGTTTGAGGGCGTGCCAAACTAGTAAATGTGCTACTTGGTGATATCACCACGTAACAGAAGAAAAGGCGGTACTTCAAGCGAGGCGTTTCAGGCAGTTCAGGAGCAGTGTTTCTGTGGGGAAGAGTAACTCCCTTTGGCGACAGACCTTTTACATGCACAAAAAACTATATAACACACTAAAGGAAAGAGAAAAGCATAATCTGTCCTCTTTATCATTAATATGACTTATTTACATAAAGTTGCAGTGCATTCAATATCATTTTACACTCCTTTCTTGTGGTATAATATAACTGACCTCACTTGTGCAGACTTTATTTGTGTTGAGATGTTCCACCTCTAACTTGTGCTACATTCACCCTTCCTTTATCACGCTGATTAAAGGACTGTAGGATTCAGCCTTAAGTAGTGCCTCCTAATTAAGTGCAGCCTGAACTCCCACTGCCATGTCTCCCAGCCTTTATCTACTGCTCTCCTTTGTTAGTTCACAAGAACTCTCATTTGGAACGTGGTGCTTCAGTTTTTATTATCAATTAATATGAATTTTCTAACTTCCAAAATCTATAGATTACCTTTATCATTAATGCACACTTCTTACTGTAAATTAAGTCTGCTCTCCCTTGCACAGATTAATTCAGTTAACTTTAAAACTCGTAAAATTTGCAGTCACTACATAGTTAATTGTGTATACTACACACAACAATTTTGCTGATGCTTAACTGTACAGTCACATTAAATGAGCACACACCATCTAATGAAAGCTGTGTTGTCTCTTTTTTTAAAGAGCCAGTTCAGGCTTCTGTATAACCTCTCTTTACGCATATAACAAAGTTTCATCACTTTGGGCAGACTTCCTGACCGTGATGGATCTTAAAATTTACAGCTTAATTCACATAAATGTTTAAAGCAGTCACTCGCTGTTTAACAAAGAGGTTAAGTTGAAGAGAAAATTCAAGGAGGCAGTTAAGAAGCACGCCGTAAACCTCTGCCAGCTTTAGTGTGAGTTGGACTTTCAAGTAGGGCTGGCACAAATAAACAGTACAGAAATATCATGTATATATTCCATGTTTGCTTGCAATATTCAATATTGATACACTGGTAGCAAATGTTGGTGTCTTTATTGAAGGTACTGTGTAGATTTGAGTATGAAGTCTTCAAGTTGCTGTCTTTGGATTATCATTAAAAGCAGTGACATTTTAAAGTATTCCTAGGATGACAGGAGACGTGTTCAGCTTAACAAAGTTTTCAGCAGTTGACCTGATATTACACTAACAGTGACTCAGCACTGGGGAAACATGCTGTTGAAAGTGCAACAGAGTGAAACTCTGCACTTTCTGACAGCTTGTTTTACAATTTGTCATACAGAGGCACAGATTTGCTGTGTGTCTTTGAAGATAAGAGACACCTAAGTGAGTTGCACTGAGGACTCCACTGCTGCTGCCCTGTTGCATATTGAATGCATAGCTGCAATGAGTCTTTGTGGATGATGACTCCAGCAGTAGACGAAGCACAGCACAGGTCACAGTAGGCTGCTGTTTTAGTGTGTAGGAATGAGGGAACGCTGAGCCCTTGAGGAGAGACGGTGATATTACATTGTGTTGACGTATGTCAAAGAAGTTACAATTTAAAGGGACTATTTGTAACTTTCAGAAATGCTTCTTAACAGCAACACCTGTGGCCGTGAAATCAACGAAAGTCAGCGTCGGGCTCGCGCTTGCTCGCTCTAAATATACCTGAACGAGCATCGCTCAAAACAGTGAGGCGACACACGTCAGCTAAAACCACAATATCACTCTATATTTCAGCTGCTTGGCAGTAATGTTAGCTGACCAGACGAAGGTCTCTCCATGAACATGATTTAGATCTGATCCTAGTGTTGGCTTTTCCTGCCTAAGTGCAGGCTGATGCAGCGGGGCTCTGCAGCGTGTCTCCCTGCTCTCTCCGCCCGCAGCCGGAGAGAGCAGAGGAGACA
>CAKAKR010043112.1:0-44725 GCA_916700685.1 Adelosebastes latens | reverse complement strand
GTTTTTATTTTTCCTTTTACCCTCCTTTAAAGTTTCCCCAAATAAAATACACTAAAATAAATGGGTATAAAGGGTTTCAGTGAAAATCAACAAATGAATAGAATAACAAAATACAGCCTGCAGGCGTTAGGCTATCGTGAGGCAAGCCAGATTCTTGCACAAATAGCACCTAAACGTCCTGGTGCAGGTAACCCAATTGATTGGTATTTATTTTGTTTCCCCAACTAGGATAGTCAACACTCTCAATAAACAAAACACAAAGATCACAGAATCTCAAAAGGGCCTAAAACAGACCAGAGTTTCTGGTTTGGCTGATAACACATGTTGCATTTAGTGAAGGAGAGATCAGAATGACACTGGGTGTGCAGTTTCCCTCAGCATGTGTTACCACTCTTGGATCTTGTATATTGAAATGTGTTTGTGTTTTGTGTGAGATCGTAATCGTAGTCAATAATCAAATCAATGGATATTCCTAACTTCAGTATTGGGAAGTGCATCTGATTAAATACTGTTTATTCCCTATTAATTTAATTTGAGGTCACATTGCCATATTTGTGGTATAGCAGAGAAATAAAAGTCTCAAATTTCTTAGTTTCACTTTCAAATAGTTCACAGCATTTCTGACAATCTCCTAATTTTACACAAATATCTCTCCTTCTAATACCTTTTTTTCTCAGAAGTATTACATACTGTACGTCAAACATGAGTTTTTACCAGATCATTTCTCTGGACTTAATGAGTTGTCCATTCTCGTTGATGTACTGTTGAATCACCAGGTCGCTGTTGTTGTCGTGGGCGGACCAGTAGTTGGTGACGACTCGGCAGGGGATGCCAAGGGCTCTGGAAACTAACAGGGTATAAAAGCAACTTACATGAGTATTGTGATACTAAGAGGAAAAGCAAAATGTATATCACCATAACTGTATGTTTACATATCCTGTATGGTGTTATGTTGGGTGTCTGAGACTAAGCAAGTGTGTTTTCTAGTGATAGGCCACCGAGCTCCACTGCGTCCTATCTTACTTGAACAGGCCACTGCAGCAAACACCCAGCACTGTCCGAAGCGAACGGGCTGACACGCTTGTTTGTCCCAGTTGCGCAGGATCTCCACACTGCCCTTCCAGTACAAGGGGCTGACGCCTCCTTCATAGCCATCTGTCCATTTTCCCAGCAACAACCCTTTGTCATCATTACAGTTCACCTAACAGACAAAGGAAAGGAGTGTAAAACAGTTATTTGACATGTGAAATCCGAGGTTTTTTATGTTTAGTTTGAAAATACATCATTGGTATCGCACACACACAAACGTATCTTTGCAAATGATAACAGTAAAGGAGGATGGAGATATGAATATGACTCACCATAGCACTAAGCACTCTGGAAATATAGATGGGATTTCTCCTCCCTGAGCAGTCTTTGCCAGGATTTCTCAGACATTTGGGATTCGTATCCAGAATCCTCAGACAGATGTCAAGGATTCCACTTTCAAACTGTACAGAAAAACACAAGTATTAGTGCTGAATAGCTGTTTGTCACTGACACAAGTAAAGAGTGCTGCAGGGATGACGTGTTTTTGTAGGCCAACCAGGAAGTATCGCCCTGGTTCCCTCAATAGAAAGCCAATGGGATTTTTCCATTGGATTTTGGATCATTGCAGAAAATAAGCTCTGTGGCAAGATAATAGATTGATTCAGCAAGATAATATTCACATATGAACACCACTATAATGATTTTTGAAGCGTGAATGCAATCGCCAGAAGTAAAAAGCTAACGTTAGGCTTCAAAGCTTCGGCCATTGCCATTTTAATCAGCCTCCAAATCAGTATTTGAATGCTTTGTTAGATAGATAGATAGATAGATAGATAGATAGATAGAATAGATAGAAGTATGTAATAATAAAGTATATATAAATTTTTTTAAGACACGTAAAAGCTTCAAAATTCACGAGTGGGATATTTGCTGACGTATTGTGTTAACCACAGACCTCATTTCAGGCATCTAACTAAAAACCCATTAAAAAAAATGCTAACTCATTTCTGTGTTTAAGGACTCATTCCTGCAGCTCTCTATAGAGGTGGATAAATAATCAAAAGAGAGATCCTAGGTTATAGGCAAGTCCTTTTTGAAACAACAAAAAACAGGTGCAAACACACAGCGAGTTAGATGTGTAACTCTGCCATGCTGTAAAGCTCAATAGCTGCACAAGTAATGCCCTGCTAATGCCAGACTTATCTAACTGCGTATCAGATATCAAATAAAGGGCTGGAAACAATAACACTCCTCTCACTTTATCAGATCCAGACTGTCCAGTGTCAGATATAAATATCTCAGTTAATTTCAGTGTCAAATGTTCAGAAATGACTGCCTGTTTGCAGTGATGTAACACGTCATAAATCACTCGATAAGTGGGTCTTTTTCTGTTATCAGAATGAACTCCTTCACCACTCAGTGGGTGTAAGATGATGAAGTGTGGCTGGCGGCGTCAGTGTTGGTGTTGGTACCTGGCCAAAGTTCCAGGCAGAAGGTATGGGATGTTTGTTGCTGCCTCGAAAGATGATTCCATCCTGAGATAAGACGTACTCTGCCAAATGCTGCTCATTGTCCATATATACTGCATCTCCTGTTGCCAAGAGACATCACAGAAAAAATACAATGAACATGCTGATACATGACTTCCTAAGTGGAACATGGCTGGTTTAGTATCGGTCATATATTCTCACCCTGCAGTTGATGGACTTTATTCAGAGCATTCTCATAAAATTTGAAACTTCCACTTTACTTATAGGAATAGTTTGTCATTTTGGGAAACAGGCTTATTCGCTCTCTTGCCAAGAGCTAGATGAGAGATCAATATCATTCTCATATCTGTCCATTCAAAACTAAACTACAGCCAGAAGCTGGTTAGCTTAGCTTAGTATAAAGACTGGAAGCAGCCTGGCTCTGACCAAAGGTAACAAAGTCAACCTACCGACACCTGTACTGTAAGTTCACTATCACCAAGAAACAGTCTGACAATTAATACCACAATTGATGTTTTTACACTTTGTTTTTTGTTTGGATTGAATAAACAAGATATCATATTTTTATTAGTTAGTTTTTAGAGGTGCTGGTAGTAGGGGTGTGAAGTTTCATCACAATACGATATTATATAGATTATTTGGACAACGACACAATATTTGCTGATATCACAACTTTTTCATGTCTGCCTTATCCTGATGAGCCACAGGCTCACCTGTGCTGTTCAGAGTCAACTAGGCACAGCCAGGTGAGCTCAATCAGCACATAATCAGGGCTTCTATAACTATGTAGGAGAGGAAGAGGAAGAACATTTCTCTGTTTGTGCTGCTACAAGCCAGACCTGTTCCCCCGTCTTCATTCAGTGCATCTAAAATACACCATTTGATGATTTAAAGGGGAAACTCATTTAAAATAAATAATAATAATAACGAATAATACACCTCACAAAAAGCAACGAAAATATGATTTGACAGTTTTATTACTGGGTTCTGCCTGACATTTAAATGAAAAACAATTTATTCTTTTAAATAAAAAGAATAAAGACATCCAGCTGTTAACTATAAAGTGCCACATTTCTCATGTTTGAACACTGTTTGAATGTTTAGGAAGGAAGTGTGCTTGGATGAAAATGGTGACAGAGAGACGTGCCATGGGAATTTCAAATTAAAGGCATACCTTAAAGATGACAATATATATCGATGTTTTCACATTGCATTGATGATATTGGATTGTTGATCAATGAATCGATACATCAATCCATATCGATGTATCGTTACACCCCTAGCTGGTAGGCGGATTTTGTTACCCTCGGGCAGAGCCAGGCTAGCTGTTTCTATTCTTTATGCTAAGCTAAACTAACTGGCTGCTTGCTACAGCCTTATATTTACCGTAAAGATATGAGAGTGGTACAGTATAGATCAGCAAAAGAAAAAAAAAAACAATAATGTTGAACTATTGCTTAAAAATCACATAATCATCAAACCAAACTACTACCACCCCCTGTATAATCTCTACAGCGCTGCTCCTGAATAGCTCCCGTCTTTCGCCCACTCTGGAATGAAACATGATCATCAAAGCACTTTGTAGCCTACGATCGCTACACAAGATACACTACACGACAGCTTGACGTATGGTCTGTTTACCCACCTGGGCACCAGGGGTTAAAGAGCAGGATGAACTCAATCCGTCCTGATCGCCCCAGGGTCAGGGTGTAGCGGCCGATGGGAGCGTCAGGGGCAGGGCAGACGGACAGGGCCGCCATGTCCCCGGGGGGGCTGATGACAGCAGCGCTCCAGCGGGAAGTGTCAATGTTGGCAGTCAGACCAAAGGAGGCCCTGGTGCCATACTGCTCAGAGGGTTGGGGACCTGCGTGGAACGGAGAATATGGTTAGAGCCCTGAGATCAAAAAGTTATTGGATCTTGGTGTGTCTGGGGAATGGAAACTCGCAGAGTACATTTTCCATGTTTTCCCAACCCTGCTAAATTTAGTCCAAACATCTCTGGAATCTTGTCTCATGCATGAACAGCATAACTGTGTAATGGCTCCTAATTATGGCCACAATTGTTTGGGGCTCAAGCCTCCCTCAGCGACCTCAGTTCATATTTGAAATCTGGTAAATTACGTAAAAATCATTTGCGTTCCCTTCGGTCCAAACAGTCGATTCCTTCACATCTTCCACCCGTTACAGCCAAATACATCAACAGCAGGCTGCTTCCTGCTCATTGGGTGGGATTAACAGTCCTACTCCAATCCATTAAAACATACTTGACTTTCAAAGGTTGATAATGTTATCTATGATTATACACATGTTTTCCTGTTGGCGAGCTACACTTCCTGTTTTGGATTTGATGGCAAGTAACAGCTGTGTTATCACACTCTACATGAGAGGTTTATCCAAATATGAGCTGAGGAGAGGAGACAGATGGTTTTCAGGGTTTAAAGGGTTGACAGCAAACTTACGAGAATACAGTATCTGGGGCTCCCAACAATAACAGCAAAGTCCATTAACACCCGCAGAACCATAAGGGAGGAGCTGAGGTTAACAATGGAAAGAACATCTTACAGCTACTGTACGTGTGCTCAAGTAGCAATGTCACTGAAAACTGATCGAGGAAAAATAATTTCCTTTTCCTTTCCACCAACATTACAGCTCCTTTCCCCTCTCATATCTGAAATCACAATAGGTATATCAAAGACAATAACGTCTGCAGAAACACACAGGAGGTTCCAATGTGACCCTGACTTCCTTTAAATGAGAGGAAAGTGGAAGTTTTGGTCATTTACTGCACTTTTCCAAATGTCCTAATGCAGTAATAATAACAGAAACGTACATAAATGTCAGAAAAAACACTGAAAATACTTACTTACAGTATGATACAGTTACTCATGGAAACATTGCATTCAGTAAGGCAAATTGTTTCTAAAATTCTCTGTGTACATGGTTAAAGGTAGGGTTAGTTGATGAATTGTGACCATAAAACATTTGATTTGGAGCAAAAAATACACATTGGAAACGGAAAAAAGGCAAAGGTACATCATTATCTTAAGAGTGAAGGAACGTCTCATCCCATAAACCATTGTGATTGGTAACTCACCGCCTCTGGAAACTCCTGAAAAAACATTTAAACTAACCGTTGTCCATCTAAAATGAAGACCGATTCAGCAACTGCGTGCCTTATTTCTCAAATGTTTTCAGAAACATATTTCGGTTAACTATTTTTGTAATATAAGAGGAAGTTTCCAAACGGGACGCCATGTTGGCCCGGCTTTAGAGGGAGGCCAGACTGCTAAATCTAAGCCAAGTTGTCTTTCTTGCTAGATTTAGTGCCTTTTGGAGCTGGTGCTTTTTTCGGTTGGATCATTTTAAAATCTCTTGCTAGTTTCTCAGCATTACCAACCCGACCTTTAATAGAGATGTAAAAGTAAAGAGGTAAAAAAGGAGTAGCACCTGTCTCTACGACGCAGTCCAGAGAGCTGACTCCTGGTTGGTAGGTCCCGGAGCGAAGGTACAGGCTGATGTTGAACGGTTGGCCTCTCCTCACGATCAGACGGTCTACGCCGTTGAGATCGGTGCGATGGTCGAGGTTGTTGAACTCGCACTCCAGGTTCCAGCGATCGATGTCAAGAGCTTAAAAGAAGAGAGGGCATTTAAAAAGCTAGATAGAGAAACTTATCACATAGCCATATAAAAGAGGTATTTATTACATATATCTGAAACGTTGGGCTACAAGTTTGTCTTCAAATGTCTTGTTTTGTCCACAACTCAAAGAAATTCAGTTTACTGTCATAGAAGAGTAAAGAAACCAGAAAATATTCACATTTAAGAAGCTGGAATCAGAGAATTTTCACTTTTCTTTCTTAAAAAAATTACTCAAACCGATTAATTGATATTCAAAATAGTTTGCAAATAATTGAATAGTTGATAACTAATCGATTAATCGTTGCAGCTCCACTGAAATGTACACCGTAGATGCAGAACAATCATCATCTTAAGGACAAAGTATTTAAGTTACTCTCCTTTTAACAAAACATAACAGACACATTTAAAAACTTGTGTTACTACGAGTAAATACATTATTTTTCCAAATGGTAGATACAGACTTTTTTTTTCAAGAATGCTTGTAGTTTTCTTCAACAGATGCATAAAATGGTACACAGCAAATAAAGGATATTCACTTTATATTCATTGAAATGTGTAAAACATCTATTTTAGCACTCTTTAAGCACTATTCTTGGATGTTATAGTTTAATAGGAGGATAGTGTATATGTTTATGGAGCACATTAAATGCCACAACATAGTCTTGATGAAGTGCCAGTTGTAAAACATATAGCTGTGTGTAGCATGAGGGATGTTTAACAGCATTTACAAGGCCTAACAATTACAAATAACTTTTTTTATGGTACACTTGTGGTGAATTAACCAGAAATCTGTGGTTAACTAGAGTCTGGATTACTTCATGTTGTGGCCATGCATGTGTTTTTCTTCTGCTTTCCTGGCTACAGACTGACTTTTATAATCATTTTATTTTCCTGGGTAATTTAAAAAAAAAAAAGAGAAATATTTGTAAAGATTTACTATTTGATCCTCAAAGTCAAATTATGCGGAATAAAACTCGAGGACACTCAGTCATTTATGGTCATTTTGTTTCACTATGGGCTTTCTGTAAGGATTTAACAAGAGGTAAACACAGACAGAGAGTCACAGTCGCTCTTTGTGAAATGTGCAAACACACAACCACTCCTTCTCTCCAGGGCGCCTTGTGTGACTAAGAGAATCCCACCCTTTGATTTCCTGTCCGTAGGAAACCCCCTATATAAAGCCTCCACGGCCCTCCTGCTCCATGGCATGTCAGGAGGTTAACCTCTCTCCCCATATATTACTCATTGGTGTTAAGAAACAGGTAGTGGTGTCAAGGCTAGGGTAAACAAAGACTAAGCTTTAAAGACTTCCTGCTGTTTTACATGAAGTCCATCAGTCCAGACTCCCCAGTGTTTCTCATAGCTCTGATGTTTAACTGATCTTGACCCTGGTTCAGCTCCTTATAGAAGACATGTTAGTGTAACTAATCGGGGCAAATGTCTTAAAGATGGCAACGCTGCGTATTCTGGGACAGCTGGAGATTGTAGACAAAGGATTATGAGGGCTTTGCTGCTCAGCCTGTGCATACTCTCCTGTCATTTGATCTGTGCAAATATCAAATAAATATCAGCATTGCATTGGAGCGCAGACGCTATATAACAGTTTATTGAGGAGGAACCAATCTGAAGAAAGAAATATTGTATCTCACTTGCAAGAAATTCAGATTTTTCTTCCCTTTTTTTTCTTTTTGAGGCGTTTTTCTGTACAAACACCTCAAGGCAAGCAAGTCAAATAAAACAGATGCTCAGCTTACAGAATGCGAAAACTATTACAAAGATTAATAACATGTGAATGTCCGAGACACGAAACCTTCAGAAACAACAGACTATAATGGTGCAGCAGGAATACTGACGTCATGCTCTCTGTAGTGATGTTGTGGCTGCATAACTGATATAAAAGAAAATTAATTTTGATTTGTTCCCAAACCACAGTGCAGCAGCATGTGGCGTTCAAGGTGAAGCAGCAGATGGTGTTCATGTGTGATGTAAAGCCAAACTGAAGGCATTTTATTGCAGTTTTATTCTGCCGGGTTACATAACTCGTAGCAGCAGAACAACGCTCTAATATAAAATGCATGGGCAGAGATTCCACAGCCTTGACCCTGCCCTCCTCACTAACCTTTACATACTGTACACACCCACGCTTCAATTTACCAACCATGACCCACCACACACCACACACACACAGAGGGACTGTCTCAGTATGAGGCCAGCATACGCCTAATAAGGAAATTAAAACAAGATCTAGCTGGTGTAGTTGCTGGTACAGTAAACACTATTCTAATCCTGGAAAAATAAATATGCTCCCATCAGGAGTGAAAGGAGTTTTCAGTCTCGCAGGTAACACCCCCGCTGACTTCAGAGCTCCATCACAGACACTTTGAATTTCAAATAGATGCTTTGTGAACTTCCAACAGATGGAAAACCGGTGCAGGTTTATTCTACCAGCAAATTCTGCAGTGGGGAAAGTTTTGCTTGTATTTGTAGCCTATTTGTGTGTTGCACGTAGATGCTCCAATAGACATCTTACTAGGGCTGACCCGAATGCTTCGAAGTTTCAACCGTTGCCATGGTAATCGACCTCCAAATCAGTATTCGAATGCTTCGTTTTTTGCTCTTTTTTTTAATATATATAAGTGTAATAATAATGTATAAATCCCAAAATAGCCCATGAAATAACAAATAATCTCACAACATTATCCATTATTTATATTCAACATGAATTATTATTAGTTATTCTCAGATGTATATTGCTGTTTGTTGTATGTATAGGTGCGTGTGTGTGTACAGTAGTGCGGCATAGGCACTATTCCGAAGCTTGAATACCTTTGATAATTTCTTACTGAAGCTTCGAAGCCCATAAATGGTATTCGGGACAGACTTAATCTTACATAACAAGATTACATATAGCAAATGCCAAAAGCATTTCTTTCTTACTATAGCCTGCTCCAGTTCACGTGTTTCTTTTCTGTTAAATAAACACCCTATAATGTAGAAAGAATTTTTGGCATGCTACACATTGTGCCTACACACACAGGTCAAAGACATATTTCAACCTTTAGAGGAGCAAACCTGTTGGTTTGACTACACTTTCGTGTTTGGGAAGTTTTTAATATCTTTACAAGGTCTTAGGTAGTTAAACTATTTGTAGAGTGTGTGTGTGTGTGTGTGTGTGTGTGTGTGTGTGTGTGTGTGTGTGTCTGTAAAGAGAGCCACAGCTGCTTTCAGTTGCTATTATAAGGGTCCCAGCAGGGCAGCAATCATCAGCTCAAACATAAAACAGTTTTTTAGATGCATCGGTCTTCAGATCTCTGATGAATGACGTCTGCTTGACAGAGATACTCCTGCAGCTTTGAAACCAGCTGATCTGGTGGTATGTGAAGGCTGTGGTATTTGTCACCTATCAGACATCATGTCTATATAGCATGCCATAGTGAAAGTTTGCCCTTCATTGTCATTAACTCCTCAGACAGTGACTAAAAAACTGTACATCAAAATACACTGAGTGAGTTAAAGTTGCATTAACACAAACTCCCATATAAGGAAATGGTGGGAAGAAAACTTCAAAGCAAAATCCTTATAAATAAAATAAATATATTCAGATTATGTCACTTCAAATCAACATTTGGCCTATTTATTTTAACCAACTACTGCCCAACTATGTTATTAAATGGCAAATACTTATATCACCTGCTTAAATTAATTTAATTAATTTAATTGCTGTCTTGTAATTGCTTTTCCCCATGTTGTCCATGTATCTGTTTTTATGTTTTTTTTATATTTTTTTCCACCCACAATGTTGTTTGGTTACGATTGCCCAGAAGTCTTTATAGATATTTAAATCAATTTCCTCCCCACAAACACTAACCATAAACTTCCACGCAACACACTCACACACACTTATCTTTTTTGATATATTTACTGTATTGTTATTGTTGTTATTATATATATCTTGTCCTAATTGTTTGTTATCACTATTATTTAGTCATATTATTTCTTTATATTAATATTGTCTCTAGGTGGAGGCTTCAGATAAGCCCAGTGTTTTTTTTGCATCTTCCTGCACTTTATATTATTCATTTATTTTTTTTGTTATGTTGTATAGTCTTAAATTGTGCAAAACAAATAAACAAATAAACAATAAACCGTCAGTTTATGACAGCTCTGCTAAACAAAGAGTAAAAGTATTGAGGGTCTAACTTACCTTGAGCCATGTCTGCTGCTGTGTTGTGTGTGTTCAGTGAATCTCCAGCTCAGAGGTGAATACTGTATCACTCCTCGCTGTTATCTGACTACTATTTATACTGTATAGTCCCTCTCGTGCAGTCAGGCTGATGGTGGGCGTGACGCGACCCAAACAGAACGCACCCTTTTGCGCGTGAACTCACACAAGCGCGTCTCCTGGTGATTCATTGGCACAGTTTGCAGTCGGTCCTCCTCCTACGTCAGAACGGTGACTTTTTGTGCGTGGTTACCAAAGAAAAAGTAGTTCCACTGTTTGAACTTGTTGACCCTGTGCAGTGGGGCAGTGGAGCCAGAGGAAGAGTGCAAACTAAGGAGGGCTACAGAGTGCACTATTATTTCTATAATATTTTTAATGATGAGACAAGGTAAAACAATTAACACATGGCAAACTGTTGCAATTGTTCTTTATGCCGATGTAATTGATTTAAATATGGTCATTGTATCACATTTTTCTTGTATAACAGCAGAGGGCTGATGGGGGGGTCTGGGTGGGAGATTGTGAGCAAGCTGTCTGTATCTGTGTATTTGCAGTGTATGTTTGTTATGTAATGCTGTTTTGTCTGTATGTGTTTTTGTATTTGTGTCTATAGGACCCCCTCGAAAATGAGATGCTACATCTCAAGGGGCTATCCTATCCTTTCAATAAATTCAAATACATGGAACATGGTAGCCTGTTGTTGGGTGCAGTTAATTATGGTTGAGCCAGTATAGCATACTGTTATTAGGCTAGTACAGGCATTTTGTGAGGAAAACAGTGTAAACCTCACACAAACTGCAACAGAAAATCTGACAAATGTTTATGTATAACATATTAAAAGTCCCAGATCCTAGTGGTTGTCAAAGATGTTTCTTCACCATACCCTGGTACCACTTTTTTTGCTTTATAAAGTAATATAATAAAGCAAGATTACAATATAAGTATACTTGTGTATAGGCAAAATAAATTGGCACCAATCCATATAAATGTTGGCATTGATTAACATAATTTTCTTTTTTTTTTAAATATTAAAATAGCACTTAAAATAGCACTTTTATATTGCTTTCAAAATATTGGTGACTGCCAAATTGCACTAATCAACATAAATGTTGGCTGATGAAGATAAACTTAAATATGTTCATTTTTAAGTACTTAGATTTCTTAGGACTTTTGATATGTTAAATGACATATTTATGAGACTTGAACAGTTGAAAGGGTTTTTTACTCAAGTAAAAGTACACAATTATTATCAGCAAAACATAAAACATATCAGAAGTACTCATTATACAGAATGGCTCCTTTAACAATGTCATATTATTATAGAATATTGTGTTTTTCTGTTTTTATATTGTGTCTCTATTTTGTTTCTGCATTTTAATCTTGTAGTTTGTCAATGTGGAGCCAATTCTAGATGCTTTGGATATTACTGGGTATATTAGTAGCCGAGTATAGCACTGTATCATATTATTTAAGCATATGATATATTTTTATGTATAAAGTAACTGTAAGTGTCAAATAAATGTGGAGTAAAAAGTAGAATATTTACCTCTGAGATGTAGTGGAGTTGAAGTATAAAGTAGCATAAAATGGGTACACTCAAGTAAAATATCTCAAATGTGTACTAAAGTACAGTACTTGAGTAAATGTACTTAGTTACAGTCCACCACTGGTTGCAATTTGTGTGGGGTCATGTTGTATAATGCCTGTAGCTACTACGTATATGTTATAGTTTCACTGAGGGTTAGAAAGGTTATCCAAGATTGTTAAAAGGTAAGGCTGGCGATATTCTGTATTTTTCTCATTGTCAACAAAACTCATGAAAAGACAAAAAAAAACATAAATTAATTGATCCTACTAATGAGCATTGTCCAAAGTCTGTAGCTTATTCATCAGCACCACAGACATCCATTGTTGTCCAAAAACAAATTAAATACACACAGCTAAATGAGCGGGTGACATGCTCCATCATTACCGTGAACATGGGAGCTGTGAGTAAAACCTACACAGCACCGTTAGTCCACTGCTGAAAATAGTCCCAACAAATGCACTTCAGTATTTACTCCTGTCTGAGAAACATTTGCTGTAAGCTACAGCGCCCAGCTCAAAAAAATACGTTACTCTTTATGAAAGAATATTTGTCACCCATTTTTAAAGATTTACATCATCAGTACGAATTAACTCATATTGTTGGTTTTGGTCTTTTCATAACATTTGTTTGACAATGAAAAAAATCTAGACAATCTGCACTGGTATTGGCTACATGATGAGGAGTTGAGGGAGGTGGGCACGGGTCCAAGTGCACTAAAGGACAAATTGAACAAACAACTTCTGAAGTCACTGCTGAAGTTTCCTTGTTTCTTCTTTGGCACATATACATCACTTGTCCTGTGCTCAGTATCATCTTGTCTGTTTCCACTATAACATTTGACAACAAGTACCAATTATGCAACAAAATCACTAATGAATTTGTAATTGTAACAATGTCAATAAGAGAGAGAGTAGATGAAGTTCGTCATATGGTTTGAAGTGCTCTGGGCAGACTACTATTAACCACAAACATGAGTCTTGGCTCCAGAGATGGGCATTACATCAGCAAAGTGAATTTTAGGGATTAACAGAAGTGAAACCAAAGCCAGAGCTCTGTCCAAACCCACAGAGTGGAAATGACTGAGTGCCCCTTGCCAAGGCAGGCTTGGCTACTTCAGAGAGACCAGGGCAGCTAACGCCAGGACTCACTTCCAGATTGGAGCGTTTGCTGAAACTTCTACTTCCAAAGAACGATCCATAAAAAAAAAGGAAGTGTGACTTTTTCCATTCTGCAGAAATCATGGCCTTTTGATGTAAACCTGTTAAGTGCAATTCAACATAAGATTTCCTTTTAAATACTACAGTTAATAGTTACGCTAAATGTCTGTGATACAGTAAAATGCCACTTGGCAGCTACAATGTTTAATTTTCTTCTTCTGTAGATAGTTTGATGTTTTGTTTTTTTCTTATACACGTGAAATACTCACAGAAAACTTGGATGATATGATGTTCTTATGGTTAATTTGCTTTCATTTAATCAAGGAAATCCATCTGAATTACGTATTACAGCATATGTTACATCTGTATTGCTCAGCTAAGCCTCATCCGACAATTATGCTCGTGATGGAACTATTTGGCAAATGCTAATTAAAGAGAGATATTAGCCTCCAACATTTGAGTTTAGAAAGGTCAGTCTGACTATAAGCATGTTGTTGAAGTTTATTGTGAAAAAAAAAAATAGTTGTGGTGCAAATAAAAACACAGATAAAAGCCATCTTATTCATCATCACTGCAAATGTTCTGTATTTCAAATAAAAAGCCATACAAGTGTTACATATCTCCATTCCAGTAACATATTAGTTTATACAAAACGGTTAATCAAAAGAAAGGACAGAATGAATGTGTTTGATTTTTGGGGAAATAAGTAAGACACATGTTGTGATTAAGTTTGATAAATCTGCAGAAAAGTAAAAAAAAAAGGTGGCATAAATGGTGTTAACTGCCTTTGTGTGACACACTCCTCTGGTATCAGGATGGTGCATGCTTCTGAAAGCTACCAGGATTATGGAGCCACATTCTTTGACTACTGTAAAGTTCAACATGATGTTATGAATAGCAGGTAAGCAGCGACTCTATGATCCTTTGTATGAGCTACAGTATGAAACTACACTGATTTACAGCGCACTATGCAAAGCCATGTCAGTTACGCATTTCAAAACGTAGCACCGTTTAAGTACAGTACAATTACAGACCTATTGTTTTAGTGGTGAGATTACAAAAAGAACATCTATTTACAGAGTGGTAATGGATTACAGTAACAGCCGGTATAAAATGTTTAAATAGTTTCATCTTCAACGCTGACCTCAACAGACGGCTTTTCTTGGGTTGCCGCCAAATCTGTAGGAAAAAAAAGAAATGTTTAAACTAACTTTTCCTTTCCACAGCAGAACAGATTAAAATTAATATACACATAATAACTGTTCAAAAAATAGTACTTTATACTAACTTTATATATAAAGTTTAAGAGAGATGGGTGATTGCACTACACTCACCTTGAACCGTATCACAGGTCAAACCTCAGTGGATTTTCCAACGCTAGTGTTCTGAACCTGAGAGATTCATAAAAACATGAATATTAATCACAACAGAAGATTAATCGCTGACATGAGACAATAACTGAGCATGCAGAAAGAAAGACATTTCAGTACATGGAGGGCAGAGATAAATTATTGAGTGAGTAATTTACTTTCAGGTTTTGCATTCTTAATGTTTTTAACCAAACAATTCCTCAATCACAGGTTTATGATCTTTGTAGTGCACCTTGCCACAGGACAGATCCTGGGCCTGGTATGGTGGTTTGATCTTGGGTTTGGGTGCAACTGGTGGTTGGATTTTTTCTGGGGATCCTGCCAGAGCATTTGGTTTGTGGACGACTGCAGAGGCTTCAGTCCCGTGAGCGACCGCTGCCTCTTTAACAGTGATCATGTCCTCCACCTCTCCTCCGACAGCAGAGTGGTAGCTGTGACTGGAGCTGCTGAAGCCACTCACGCTCTCTCCTGACGACTCGGAGCTGTCCACTGGAACAAAGAGATCACTTGATTATACACATGATCAATGGATGGGTGATCTTTCTAAAATGTACTAACTGGAAAGCCAAGGTTCAAACACTGTGTTAGCAATCAACGTCCCTTCTGGAAATGTGTTTGGATGTCTTTAAAATAATTGACCTCTGACCTCACTGGTGGGGAATAAAACTATAACAAAAAAATGTCTCCGGGCTCGAAACACGATACCCAGCAGCCTCAGAGAAGCTGTTCAGGGCCCATCAATAACACACTCTAAAGGCGACGGGAGGATCCTGGGTTTACCATTACATCCAATCCTCTAGTCCATTTGCAATAAATCATAAGCAACATTCTGGTCATATATGTGTTAAGAACATATTTGCTTATAGTTGTACACACTAAACTCACACAATAAGTTGTGACTCCCAGTCTCATGGTCCAGGTCGTCCTCCTCCAGAGCTCCAGGTGGCGATACGTATCCTCCAAGGCCCACCCTCCGCTTCGGCCCACACAGGTATCCCGCGGGGGACAGGGAACCTCTTCCAGAGGAAGAGGAGGAAGACGAGCTGCTTCCTGAACCAACCGATGTTGGCCGACCACCAGGAAGCCCGTCCTGTGAACCGCGTGATCCCACAGAGGAAAGCACCCTGTTTTCTGCACAGACCAGGTGAGAATAGGGTTTATGAGAGGAAGCGTGATAAGATGAGAAAAGCCAAAGAGTGATAAAAAAGCTTTCACGATGTCTTCTGACTACAATGAAAGCAATGAAAAACAAAGTAAACGTGTTTTACTGGCAGTATTTGCTTACCTCTTCCCACCAGTACGTAGTTGACGGCTCTGTCATTGATAGCTGCATCACTGGGCTGGATGTCCATGAAGGGCTTGTTTCCAATACCCATGAACACTCTCTCCTGCATACGGACCTCTAAAAAACGTGAAATCATAATTTTAAAGATACTTCAAATTCAAGAAATGAAATTGAAGCACATGCAAGTTGAATACTGACTTTGAAATGTCAAGAAGACAGGTGCACATAGGCAATATATTATGAACACATCAGGCTCTATCAGCGAATCTCTATCTAGCCTCACACATGTTACCATATGATGTGAATTTAATCTTGTAACCTTTGCTGGGATGTTGCTTGAGGACACAGCTTGTAATCAATCTGTAATCAGAGCGCCACCAGTGTGGTATTTGTGTTGGTACCTCTGTTGTGTACTGCCTGCTCCCACAGGATCCGCTCCAGGTCCTTGGCCCAGGCGTCCTTCACCTCCCGGCTGTCTGCTTGAAGTGTGTACGTGTCCTGGGTTTTCCTCTTCCTGAACCAGATCTCAAAACACAGGCCACTGTCACCGCTGTTTTGGGTCATGCCCACGTCGGACGTCTAAATGTGAACAAAGACAAACTGATCAGGTAAGATGGTATAGTTTAAAAAATGGCAAGTGTTATGCAGTGTGTCAGAAGGTTTACTAAAGTGCTGGAAAGGACAGAATAAAATAAATGTTATGGGCAAAGTGTGAATCTCATGAGCAGGAGCGGACCTGCCATCTGGAGTATATAGTTAATTTCCACAAATGTCTCCAAAGCAACAGTGCTATTGACCTGGTGGTTGGCTCCTGACTGTTTTGCATGAGGTTGCAGTTGAAAGCTTTTCCATGGTGTTAATGGGTTTTATACTCAGATAGGTGTTAGTCAGTGGTGGAAGAAGTATTCAGATCTTTTACTCATGTAAAAGTAGCAATACTACAGTGTAAAAATACCTGGTTACAAGTAAAGGTCCTTTGGTCAAAATCTTAAATAAGTAAAAGTATAAAAGTATTAGCATAAAAATATAAATACTACACTAGGAAAAGTACAATTTATGCAAAATGGCCCATTTCTGAATTATAATTAGTGATACATGAAAGTGTACATCTGTACAGCTGTTAAAGGAGGGGCAAATTTTAATTAGTCTACTTTATATTCTGCTGTGTAGCTTAACCTATAATAATATTTTATAATGTATTTGTTGATTTATATTTTGTATTAGTTATCTAAATTTGCAAAGTAACTAAAGCTGTCAAATAAATGTAGCTGATACAATATTTGCCTCCAAAATGTATGTGGAGTAAAAGAATAAAGTAACATTAAATTGAAAAACTCAAGTAAAGTACAAGTACCTCATCTTTTGCTAAGTACAGTACTTGAGTATATGTACTTAGTTACATTCCACCACTGGTGTTAGTGTAATATATACTCTCTCGCTACTGTAATACAAAATAAGTAAATGTACTTCAAATTTATTAAATTATTCAGTGAAACAGATTCTGCCATATGTTTCAAAATGTAATAACTGCTTTTCCATTTTCTTTAATGCAACAATTTGTTTCTAACATATTATAGTATTCAATTTTTTTTAAATATAAATTCTAATTTGTGACATGGGGTCAAAAGTCCAAGGCCAATTTTCATGTCCAGTCCTCCCCCGCAGCTGTGATTTGGAAAATCTTCCAAGTTGTGACAAGTAACGGAAACTTTTTCTTTCCTCTGTAAATGATGAGTAAATGTATTGCAAGATTAAAGTAGTTGTCAGTTTCAGCATGCGTATGTATAGGAAGTAGTCTTGTACTGGCTTGTTGGAAAGAGGAAGTGATAATAGTAACACTAAGGCCTTCTATTGCTGTCATTGCTCACTTTACTGGTACATACTGTTACACATAAATCCATTTAAACTTCACATTAAATTGTGTGTGTAGCAATACTGTATGTGTCACCTTGAATGACTGTTTGTAGATGTATGTCTCATTTCCTACGTCCGTCTTCCTGGTTTTGCTAAAGAGAATGAGCTCTTGAAAGAGGAAAATGTGGCGTAAACATTTTTTCTTCCTGAATGTCACCAAGAACTCATCCTGGCGTATCAGCTGCCCCTGCTCCTTCAGATTAACCTGCAAGAACACAAAAGGAGAGTCTGGGGGTCATGTACTGTAGTCAGCAATAATGCACCAGAAAGAAGACAGTACTAACTTTAATACCTTTAGCAATCTAATTCTAAATTCAGCTCATGAAGACATAGTCAAATAAACATACAGACTTGTAAACATTGACCATAATGGCAGATTTGTAATAATTAACACGTGCAATTACAGTGAACATCAATACAAAATAATATGAACTCTCTTATTATTTCTGACAATGTAACAGAGAGCATAAAGTTCATAAGCTAACCAACAAATTTCCTATGAATCCAACTCCATTCCCTCCATCTCTGCTGCGATAATGGAGCTCCAGACCAGCATCCCCCACACAAAACACCTCCCTTTACATTCCATCAAAACACGATAACACTATTATTCTTTCCCTCAACTCTTTTCCTCCATCTCATTCCTTTCACGCCAGAATTATCATGATTGACCAACGGTATTGCACAAATCCAAATCACAATGATAAATGTTTTGAGGAACACTACTCCTCACTATACGCATCATTCTTTATGGATGGATGCTGTAGTCTTGCCTGTACCTGTTTCCCTACTGTGCTTTCCCCATTTCAGTAGAGATTCCAATGGTGTTGCTCAATGCTGGATGGGAGGGTGATAAATCATTCTCATCACGCTATAGTACATACTATATCTGTACAGCATACCAGTGTATATATATGTACTGTATATAAGACATGGAATCCTCCTTTCTAATAATCTTGCTTGATATTCCAGTTTACAAAATGACACAAAATTTAAAACAAACTGTCTTACATCACAGTGGTGGATGGCGTCCATGGCCAGCAGGTTGTTGCCGTGGCGGAGCTGGAAGTGGACGACCTCCAGGGCGGCCTTGACCTCAGCCATCTCTCTGGTCTGTCCCGGACCGCACTCCCTCATCATGTCCTGCAGCAGCAGGCTGTACTTACTGATCCGCTGCACGGGCTTCAGCAGGTACGACCACAGGTCCATCTTATCCCCCAGCTTCAGCTGCTTTTGCTGGTGTGTGAGGAGAGGAGACGGAGCGCTCAGTTAGTGATCGTGCAGCAGGGTATACAGCTAAAGATATCAGGATGGATAATGCTAAAGCTGAATTGGAGAACACGCTAATATCAAGTGGATGGGAAGGCGTCCATCAGGACTGAAATAGTGTATAGAGATGAGCCTCACATTTTTATTTGGTTATCTCTTTTTATTAGTGTCACTGTAAACATGTTCACATGTTATGCTGACGTTAGCATTTAGCTCAAAGCACTGCTCTGTGTAAGTACAGCCTCACAGAGCTGCCAGTGGGCGCCGCCATTGGCCGCTTGGCCGCCCTGATACATCTCTGCACCACACGCCAAACCCACCTCGCGGGTTGCAAATGCATAATATGGGAGGTCTCTGTGTGGTGTTTTTAAACCTGAGAAGGCTAGTTCCCAGTAAATGTTTGGTTCCTTACATTCAATGTTGTTGTCTTTCGGCTGTTCCTGTTAGGAGCCGCCACAGCGTATCATTGATCTGCATATTGATTTGGCATAGGTTTTACACCAGATGCCCTTCCTGACCCCCAGGGGGTTTGGATACATGGGAGGAAACCAGAGAACCCACTTGAACACGTTGAGGCAACAGCACAAACCACTGCACAACCGTGCCGCCCTGTTCCTTACACTCAATGTACTCCTTTGATTTAAAGCTGTACAGTTGTCTTTTTAAGGAAAAGGTCAATATGTACCGCTATTTATTAAGAAACCAAAGTCTATCAGTATGCAATTCCTTAACTCTTATATTGAGAGTTTTCATTTAGTTTTCAACTAGCCTACATACTACAACAGCATTATAGAAATCCTGAAACTCTGTTATGGCTTTTGGTTTTGGTGTGCCACCCCAAGATTTTCAGTGGCCCCATCTGGCCACCCCTATGAAAAGTTTCTGGAGGCGCCACTGGCTAGCATAGACTCTGCTCTTGTTAAAGTACACCATTCTCTCCCCTCTTTTTTAAAATAGTCCACGTGTGGATTTGAGAAGAGAAATGAGAGAAAGAGGAGCAACGGGAGGCTGCCTGGCAGTGGTTCTCACCTTGAAGAAAGCCTGTCCATGATTGATGAGAAGACTATCAGACTGCGGTTTGTTTTTGCTGTAAAGGGCATACAAAGCAAAGTTCTCTCTCTAAAATGAAAGGAATAAATAAAGACCATTAGTCATCATCATTATCACCAACCATTAAAATGCATGTGCCACACTGAAATGCAGACTAAGCAATGTACCATAGCATTTCACAGCTGTGTGAACTTTGTTCAGTGATATCAGCACTTAAGCATTTGTTTCTTTGGAAGCTAAAGATCAGTCTACGTCTACAGTCAGGACACATCTGGAAGGGCTTTTTGTTAGCGATCGATTATGCTTAATTATTGCGGTTTTGGTTCAAAACAGGAAACCACGGACCGCTATTTGTCATTACACAAACGCACATCTGCTAAAACCTGGTTGCGTCATGGAAACAACAGTTTCTCAGGTGCACCCCACTTGCAGACTGTAATTCATATTCAATACTGTCAATAAAACACCTACATGTCGTAGGAAGCAGCGTCCCACTCTGAAGGGTTCATTCACGCAGCTCTCCAGCTCATCCAGGAAGTGATGTCGGTGGAAGTCGTGGAGTTTCTCTAAGTTGCCGAAGATGCTCCCTCGCTGGCCCCTGAGGTCCTGAGGGACGTCGGGCCTCTCCAGCTCGGGGAAGTAGTGCTCTCGAACGTAACCCAGAGCCTTCACGTACTCCCTCTCTGTGGACAGCAGCTCCTCCATGATCCTCCGCAGCTTCCTGTTCCACATATAGGAAATTAACTTTATTAAGGCTCATAACTAAACCCAGGTGAGCTCGGGATGATGCTCAGCTTTACATTATCTTTTTGTGGGTATGACAGTGTTGTTTAAAGCAATGGTGCCATTCATGAATATAACCTATGTCTAATGTCCTGGACAGCATCTCACTGAGCTTTAGATTACAGCTGAGGGAGGGGGGTGTTACTTACAAAACATTGCCGCCATTGTTTTCTGCCAGTGTGAGTAATGTCTCTTGGGTCCTTGACTCTTTAGGGCTCTGGGTGGAGACTGTGCATCCTCCACCCTCCTCTTCATTACTGTCTCCTTTTGAGTCGCAGCTCAGGTTTCCTGACCGTAAACTCTCGTTATGGGAAACAGGCAGATTCTGGACGGGCTGCGGATTCAGTTCCAGCAGCGGCGTTCCGCTCTGACAGTGTTTGTGTCTTACATTCAAAGGTGAAAAGCCCGAGATGCTCGTCAAATGAGAGCTCGCACTCGAGCCCTCGCTCAGGGACCGACCCAAAGGTTGGTGCGATGGAAAATCATCGCCCCCTCCAACTGAGTGTCTGCTCCTCAGATCCGCCTCGCTGTGGTGCTCTCTTGGCCTCTGTTTGCTTTCTGGATGACAGTCAGTGTTTTGTGGGGGAAAAATCTTAATTTTTTTCTCATTTTGAACTGCTGCTTCAGGTAATTTCTGTGCTTGAGATTCTCCTTTCAAGTCAGGATTTAAATGTTGGTTGAAGCACGCAGCAGCGGTGCTTTGTCCTTCACCTTCTGAGATATTGACTACCTCTTCCTGAGAGGTCTGCTGCTGGGTCAGTGAGCATTCATCCTCCCCCACCTCACTCCTCTTGTCCTCCTTCTCCACTCCTCTATCTTCCCCTTGAGAGTTTGCAGCTGTGCCCCGCTGGATCTGGTTCTTATCTACTCCTCTCTCCTTCTTTTGCATCTCCTCAAGACGCTGCCTAACTTCTTGGCACCGGACCCAGGCTGCATTCCACACTCCCATCACCCCCGAGGCCCCTGATCCCACGGCACAGGCCTTAGCTTTCAGAGCCTGGAAGTGCTGGGTGGAGAATTCCCCACCTAATTTCCCTTCATACATCTGGAGTGTTCTCAGGGCCTGAGCTGAGTAACACCCCTGCTCTACCTGCTCCAAAAAAGGAGTGCATTCTTTGGCCAGGGCAGACGCCTACACAGTGAGAGAAAGAAAATGGAATTTTAGATTTAAAGGTTAACACAAATCAGTCAGACATATGTAGGCAAAGGGCAAGAGAAGAAAGAAAGAGGCTTAAATTAGAAATGTTAGATGGTTGAAAAAGCAAACCTGTTCACAGAAGCGGTGCACATGCACCAGTTTGTTCAGTTCTTTGTGCCTCCGTTCTGCCCGCAACATAAAGTCATCCATATTGGATTTGAAAGTGCTGACCAGAGTCCGAAAAACATCTGTAGCAGGACAGGAATCACTCGTGCCAACAAGTCCCTCTGCCTCCGTCACTAGGGTCAAGGCGTACTGTTGTTTCTCCTGTAACAAATGATAAGATGTCAAGTGGAACTTGTTTATCCTTCTTCCTCCTAATCTAATATTTACTGTAATCAGTGCAGTCATTTAAATATTTCCAACTGTAGGAAAAGCAAAACTAAAGAGAAACACAACCAAATAAGGTAGCTTTTCTTATTTTATAACCCTTTTTGTTATATTGCTTTTTTTGTTAATACCTTAGACTGAGTGAGAAACACATCGAAGTGCTGTAAAGCCTTTTCAGTGCACACCAGGGCATCGTCTGTTATGTAAGAGTCCTTCAGTCCCTGTTCGCCTTCTGCGTTGAACCACATCCCAGCCTGCAAGACGTAATGTAGAATTACACAATGCTGGTTTATAGCTTGGCAAACTGTGAGTGTAGCATTATATTTCTTATTCTTAAGAAACAGTTACATGTAACAGAAAATGTGCAAAAGCAGACCAACGTTCACCGCCCTGTCTACAACACCACGTTAATGGATTCCAGCTGTTTGGACACATATTGTAGATTTTAATGTTGTGATATTACCGTGCTAATGTTGGCCTCCATCTCTCGGAGCCTGAAGAGAAACTCCAGGTGCTGCAGTGACTCATTTGATCTCATCACCAGAGTGTGGAGCTTCTCCTCCACCTGGTTGTACAGACTGGTCACTGAATCCAGAGCATCTCTGCAAGGACGGTGAAACGAACATTAACAAACTCTGAGACAAATCACACTCGACTTGAATAACATTGTAAGGTAGTAGTTGTAATTTTAAGTGTATTATGGGGGTAAATCCACCATTGTTAAGTTAAGATCACCTCAGAAAAGTATAGGCGTTATGTGACATGATTTGAGGTTTTGCAAATAGATAAATACGTTATGTAAGTAATAAGTTAATTAAGGCTGTGAAATGGAGTGCATGATAATAATAACTACACACACGCCCTTCAATTGCTTGTTGCCTGGATAAATTGTGGTGCCAAACTGCTGTAATTACAAAAAGGTCTAGTACAATAATCTGTAAATGTTTAACAAATATTTAGGCTAGAAAACATACTGTACATAATTCACTCAATATTAAAACACAATTTTTCAATGGAACCATAAAGTAGCCTAATAGTACTCATTATGCAGAATGGCCCATGGCAGTGTTATTTTATATATTATTGATACTGAGGCATAAAAGAGTAAGTCACATTTTAATGTTGTATCTTGTTGAGGTGGAGCAAATTCAAATTACTTATTACGCTGTTTGGTAGTTTATTCAATAATAATAATCATATATAATGTATGTAAAATCTTAAAGTAGCCCCTGCACACCCATAGTCCACTCACACAGCTGTTTTCACTTATGATGCCCAATTAGATCTGTTCTCAGGACAGGGTGGGCGTGTACAAACGGCACTTTATTGACATTTCTCTTACCCATTGGTGGGCTTTGTTGTACCTTTTAGGGCGGGACAACTGAGCGTGCTATCACTCTTATTAGTGCATGGAGTTTGGTGACACCACATAGTTCCCAGCATAGCTCCACCCAACCAAAGAGTATAGAAGAAAACAGATGAAACTCCGCTGCCGCCATTTTGGACTGAAAACGCTTACTATATTTATGATATTTTATTGTTCAACACAGGCCGTTTCGGTAGAATATGATAATAGAATAGAAATAATTTAGTTTTACTTTTGTACGGCACTTTTTAGGCGGACGTTTTACTGGCGTCCGGTAGTCGCTTTCAGTCCAAAATGGCGGAAGCATAGCTTTGCTGCTGGGCACTGATGTTGCAATGGAATGAACAATTGACTTCTTAGCAGTAAACGTTCTTTGACTCAACTAACGCCTGATTAGAGGTCTGATCAGCCAGAGTAATTGAAAACACCTGCAAGTCAAGTTGGTTACTTGGTCAAGTAACTATAGTTGTCAAATAAATGTGGTGGTGAGGAAAGTAAAATATTACCCTCTTTCAGACATGTGTTTGGTTTGTGACAAGAATGAGAAGTTAAGCAGATTTAAATAGGATCTGATACCTGTAGTCCTCAGACTGTGGAAATCTGAACTCCTCCCTCCTCATTCTGGCCAGTAGAGCTCCTCCTTCTCTTTGCAGAGTCACCAGTCGAGTGTCTTCCAGCACCTCTTTCATTGAGGCCCTCTGTTCCTCAATGCATTGCTGCACTTCCTGTAGCAGCCACAGAAAGAGCAAAGTCAACACGTCTGACCTGCTTCCATAACGTCACACTACGAACGTGTATATTCTACCTGGGCGGTGTCTATCTTCTTGCTGCCGTCCACTTTCTTGATGGCCTTCTGCAACAAGCTGTCTGCCCCTCGTAGCTCAGTCATGAAAGAAACCGTTCTCTGAAATGTTCAAATTAAATTTAAGATTCAGTGGAGGTGGAAAAAATGATATATCGTTATGAATCCAAGAGCTTTGAGGTGAAGAGACACTACATATATCTGCCATCTGCTGCTAACAGAGAGCACCAGAGCCAAAATCAGACGTAGGTGTTATCTACTACATACCCTTGTCACAGGTTGCATATGTCTAATCGTGACCCGTTAAGTCGAATAATATTTTTTTCATCTCAGTTTGTTCTATTTTTAGGGGCCTGAAGATGTTGAAGATGTTGACAAACAAAATGCAAAGATGAGGAAAAAACATTATTTTTTTGTAGCAGAAAAATGTTAAGTATGTTTTGTCTGCTTTCCTATCCAGTTATTCAAGTTATGACCTCTCAAATTTATACTGCGACCCCGACACTGTAACCACAACATAACAAACTTTAGCAGCTTCCCTCTGACCTGCAGTTTTAATGCCCTAATGTGCAAAACAAAACAAAGAAATATTTAGAGAGAAAGTTGGATTTTTAATGCATCCTAAAATACATACAGACCCTGAGTCTGTAATAATGTTTTGATCTGATTTCCCCATTTCATTTCCAGTGAAATGATAACTGCACATTCCTATTGTCAACCCTCCCTCCTCCCGAAGACCAAAGCTAAACGTGTCATTAAAGAACAACAGAGATGATGAATGTGTGGTGTGGGTGTGTTGAGTCATCCCCAGTGGGAGAACTGTGGCTTAACGGGAAACTCCACACTTCATCAAAACGATTGTGGGATGTGAGTGAATATTCAGTACCTGATGGAACTGCAGCCAGTCGGTATGACTGTAAGTAAAGGTCCCTCCCAGGTCAGAGGTCAGCTGGGAAGCTTCAACTGTCTTGTTGAGGGCTTTCATAGAAGTCACCATGTCCATCTGATAGACAAACACAAAGGCAACGTTAGGCATGAAGGAAAAGTACCACTAGTGTCAAACCAAGAGAAAAAAAGACAACAGGGAAGTTGATTTCATTTCTGACCTGTAACCCTGGCTGTTTTTCAGGTCGAGGACAAGTGTCTTTATCCACCAGCATCACGATACTGTGGACGGCATGGAGAGCTTGCTCCTGTAGCAGATGGTCAGTAAGTTAAAGACAAAAAAAACAATGCAGACTGTGCAGTTGCTCTGATCATTTAGGTATGAGATGAATGATTCTCACAGTAAAACAGTAAGACGTGTACTCTATAGGGGTACACTCTACCATTAATCAAGTTAGGCAACAGCCTGGGGCTAACAGGGCCGCAAACAGCTATAGATTTATTATGATGTTTAGGTATGAACAATATTGAATTATGTTACTATTCCAACTCATTGCTCCCCGAAATAACTTACAAATGCTCCCAAAGCACTTAAAAAAAATATGCAACTCAACTGCATACTAGGCCTACTAACTGTGTACTTCTACTTCAGAGGAAAACATTGTATTACTACATTTACCTGACAGAGACATTTTACTGGTTACGTTGCAAATTCAGATTTTACTCACAAAATATAAAAATAATTAAAATATGATGTATTATTATTCACTAAACTATCCAGCATCATATTCAAACGATGCTGGAAAGCTCCACCTTGAACAGACATTAAATCATTTTAAGGACATTTTGCTGATAATACCTTTTGTTTCATTCTTCACTTGAAGAAAACATTTGAATGCAGGACTTTTATTGTGCGGTATAAATAGTTTTACTATAGTTTTACTCCAGAAAAAAACGGTTTGAGTAGGCCTACTTCTTCTACCACTGCCACTGAAAAGCAAAGCAAGACAGCATTTACCTGAGGCACCCAAATTACTAAATCCGGCCCTGGTACTCTATCATTGACCTTCCCTCTCAACTGACAAGAAACCTGAAGTACAATAGGCCTACAGTGTTACAGTGCATCAGATAAAAATGGAGATTGCGCCCCCTAGTGCATTTCTTTACTACCAACAAATCAGAAACTTGCACGAACTTGAAATGAACTTGTGTTACTCAAGTGTTTGTGTTCCGTATATTCACACACACAATGACTAATCCATCAGTTCCTTTATCTGTGAGTCAAGGAACGTGACAATTTGACATCTGTCAGCATCTGATGTCATGGTGTGTGTGTGTGCGTGTGTGTGTGAGTGTTTTTGAGTGCAGGTGTTGATTCGGACGTGTACATGCAGGCTTGTTGTTTTAACCTGGGCCATCAGCAGAGCTTTGTAGAGGTGAGGTGAAGGAGGCTTCTTCCTGGCATTGATGACAAGAGTCATTCCCAGCTCTCGTACTTCTTTCCTACCAAAACGTCGGATCTTGTCAGGGCACATTCAAACATTATCACTTCATCACTTTATGTGCTAAAAGGCTTTTAGGCTCAGTCCACTTCTCAAATCTGTATTTATCTTTTTATCTCTCTCTGACACCCACGCACTCTTCTTCACACATCCTATTCCACACTTTGACGCCTTCACACACCCCTCTTAATGGCCTCTTCTTGGGTTACCCTGTTGTGTGAGCCTAAATCAGACATGGCTGCTAATTCTAGCAAGGCGCTGCATACCAGACATTTGGCAGCCCGCCTGGCCAGAGACTGTTTAGTGGGGACAGAGGAAGGCCAAGCTATCCAGTAGAATAGCTTTTTGAACTTCAAAGACTCCATTAAACCCAGTGTAAACAAATACCACTGTTAAAGTGTTCGCTAGGAGACCTTTGAGGGGGAGTATTGACACTCATTTTAGCAGAGGGTCAGCACAGGTCAACGTTACTGCCAGCTGATCCTAAAGTAGAATTATTCAGCTCATAAAGTTGGAAAAATCTTTATGATTTTTTGGAAATCAAAATACATTGTTTTATTAGCTGTAAAACAGTAACTATACAAAGAGATGACCCATAAGGGATCACTTAGTTTGGATGTAAGAGCATGCATCATATCTGGACACTGGAGAAATTTCAAATGGTATCTGCTGCCCTCTTGTGATCAGACATTTTATTACATACCAGCATCCATTTGGAGCTTCCCAATAAGCTAACTACAGCTTTCCTCTGCTGGACAACTGAATCAACTGCCTCTCAATTACAGATATTTTTTTGATAAAGAGATATCTAATAGTCAATGTTTAGTACCTTGGTATGGAGTGTAAGTAGAGCAGTAATTCACAGACAGTCTGGGCTGACACAAGAGGGGACGTCCACTCCTTTCTGCCTCCGTGGACCTCCACCACCGCCCTGCCTGTCCTGTCCCTGCTGCCTGAGGGTTTACAGGACAGAGAACAAAAAAGTTTGTGACATGTAATTTTTTGTTAAATGAAAAATGCCGTGACTGTACAGTATAGACCGTTGCAATGGAATTGCATTGCTAGCAACAGATTGGGTCCGTGTTTACTTCCTGTCAGCCGATGTCATTCACATACACTGCAACAAGGCCTATTGAAAGAGGCTGGGTCACGCGTCATATCTTTGGGGGTACAACACATGCGCAGTAAAACCTGTCTGTCTGTACTCCCTGAAATTGAGCCAATTGCAACGCACGACCACAACTCCAGTTACACTGCGCATGTGTCATGCCCCATAGCTCAAGACCCATGTCCGCCCGTGTCCCAGCCTCTTTCAATACGCACATTTGGAATGTTTACCTTTACAACTGTGAAATGGTCTATAACATGATATTGATAGTGACTTTTTGAGATACACAAATCATACAGAGGATATTAATTGGTTGATGCTCCGAAAATGAAGTACCTGGCAGACTAATAATGCCCAGTTCAAGCAGACCGCTGACGCCTCTGAAGCCTGATTCCTCGGTTTGTGGAAGCTGAGGAGAGTCTGGACCTGCAGAAGGTAGTTGAACTTGTGCAGGAGATGGCTTTTCTATCTTTGAGTGATGGAGTTTGGAGTCTGGTCCATCTGCCGTTGAGGGAGTTTCACTCCTACTTGACTGTGAGTCTGCATGACAGCAAACACAAACATAATTGTCTTCCCGAAAAAAAAGAAAAGAAAACATTTCTTTTGTTTCAAAAAACATTTTTTAAAACTTTATTACATTCATCATATACACACACAGGTACATACATGAAATATAACCTCTGCATTTGGGGGTTCAGGGTCTCACTCAAGGATACTTTGACATGCAGACAGTAGGAGCCGGAAATCAAACCGCCAACCTCGCGATTAAAGGAAAACCTGCTCTACCTGCTGAGCTACAGTCACTCCTTTAATCCATCATACTGTTTCTCTTGAGGACGTTCTTCTAAGACGCCAATAATATTTCTTATAAGCTATCTGCCAACTTTCTATTCTGTCTAGCAACCTTTGCCCTTTTATATCAACAGTAATTATTCAGCTCTTCATCCTTAAATCTTAATAGTCCTCCATCAACATGCACAGCTGTGTACAGACAGCCTTTAAACATTGGACACGCTCTCTGTAACAAAACACTGCAGTGGCCCGGCTACTAAGCCTGGCTTTGATTTCAGACATCCTAATTGGCCTCTCCTTAGGATCAACAAAGCTTCGCCTGTGCTCTCTCTCTCTCTGTGCTGCTTTAATAGTCCATGACAAGCATGTCTCCAGTCAAGATCTCAACATGCCCCTGTGAGGGCATGAGGGTGCATGCCAGCGGGCGCAGGGGACACAGAAACCTCCTTCTCGCATGTTATGCTGTCTCTCTGCATTAGAGGAATGCTCCGCTCTTTCTTTTTACCCAACGGGGTTCAGGCCCTCTCTTTCATCGGGGTGCAGCGCGCTATTTCCGTTCACTCCCTCGGTAATGGGTATAACATGAATGCAGCCGTGCTGCCGAAGAACCCCAGACAGCAGTGGGAGAAGATCATACTTGAGCTTGATCTTTGACCTTTGAACTTTCTTTCTAAAGAGCCTTTATGATCGCGGCGGAGCATATTCCCCTCAAGCACGCAAGGTCACGGTCGAGCTTCAATCAGCCCGTTTGGCGTGAATGTTCAGTTGCCCTTTATGCATTGAGCAACAGATCATAATAAACGGCTGTGTGTGCAGTAATAACAATGTACAAACTCTGTGTGTGGGGGTTAAAAAGAAGAGAGAGAAGGAGGAGAATGAGAGATTGTATCATGAACGTTCCGCCTCAAAGGGACTGTATGTAAGTTTTTACAAATATAAAACAATTTTAACCATTTTTTTATTGCCAATGTGTGAACAGGTTGTAACATAACCTGAAAATATTAGACCTTCTTTCTGGGTTTCTTCTATCAGTCTGTAGACTGCCTTTAATGTGAAGAATGCGGGATGTTTTTGCGGGGAAAACCCAACAGATGTCATGTCATGCGCGCTCGCGAGTGCCTTTACCCTCTTCAGCTCCGCTACACGGCTATCAGTGTGCAACCATAGCTAACGTTCGGTTAGAAATGGAGTCTGCTAACGCCAACAAACTACCCGCCCCCACCACAACTCAGACTCCAACACAAACTCCATGAAAACACAAAAAAACAAAGTTATATCTAGTTAATCCAAGAATGTGAAATATGTAGTGATATTGTTGTTTTAGCTGGCTAATGTTGCTAAGGTTAATAAACATGATGCCTGTCAATCACGTTCGCCTCACCACCGATGCTCACTTGCGTCTACGTAGTGCGAGCACAAGCGCGAGCAACAGGACGCTGACTATCGTTGACTTAACGGCCACAGGTGTCATTGTGTCACACAAGCAATTTCTGATTCTTACATAGAGCCCCTTTAACTTGCCCCCCCATGCTTACCTTTTTTAGGGGACTTCAGTCTTTCCAGCTTCAAGGTCACTTGATCCAACAGTTCACTTTTCTTACACTGCATTATGCTGCTGATTGTCTCAGGGCAGATATCACTGTGGCTCCTGTTGTTGACTTTATAGAGAAGCGGACTCCCTTTAGAAGTCTCCGACACAGTGGACAGAGACCTAACCTTGACTTTGTGTTTTCCCGATGGCTTCACAACCTCCACTTTCTGATGTGGTTTAACGTCACCATCTGGATGCACGCTGGCATTGTGTCCCGACTGGTGGGAAATAAGTTTCATCTGAACTTTGTGACTCTGGCTCAATCCGGGGGTTGATTTCAAAATCGTGGGCGATTCCTTCATGAGGTTTTCTGATTCAGAACTCGCGGGAAGGTCTTTGAGGTGAGACTCTAGTGTTGGTTCGCAGCCGTGTCTGTGTTGGCAGAGCTCCTTACTTAACACGGGTTTATTACAGTGGTTGCAAAAGTTTCCAAGTTCGTCTCTTTGAGTTTCAAATGCACCCTTGGGTCTTAGCTCGCACTCTTCGCAAAGGCCGACCTCCTCCAGGGCGGCCAGGAGGTCTACGTTCCCCCTCTCAAAAGCGACTGGGTTTCTCAGTGCTGCCACGTACGAGTCTCTGTACCTACACTTCAAGTCGTGATCAGTGGGCTCGTGCCCCAGCCGTCTCTGGCTGCATGGCGTACAAGGCTCGTCTGTACACTGAAGGGTGCGTCCACAAGGAACACCAAGTGGTACAGGTGGCGGTGGTCTGACAGGTTTAAACAAAACTGAATTAGGTTGATGTGGATGGCTGCCTCTCTGTTTATCCACAAACTCCTTCCCTTTGGCAATATCCACCAGGTCTACATAATCGCCCTCAATCTCTCGATAGTTACGACTGTCCCAGGTGTTAGGAGAAACCCAACCCACAGGTTTGATTAAAGGCCTAGAGCACGATTTGGGGGTTCGTCTTTCATAATCCATTTTGACAAGTTTGTCTGCAGATCTCAAAGATGCTGGCATCCTGTCTTTTGCAGGAAGAAAAAGGGCTTCCATTGGTAGGGTGGAGGAGTTAAAATGGGAGGGAACTGAGATCTGTTTTGGCTCAGGTGGAGCTTCCCGATAAGTAGGCATGATCTTAGGCTTGTCTAAAAACTCTGGGATGGCGATTTTAGCCCAGGGCAACTTGATCACTCCTTGATCCGTGCAAAGCAAGCAACGCGACAGAGGAGTGCCTTGGCGTCCTTCATTGATGTCCTGCAGCCATTCCTCGGTGAAGATGCAGGGGTAGGAGGTCTCGGGGACGGGGGTCTCCTCCACTTCTCGACAGCCCTCCTCCAGGAGACTTTTGAGGACAACGCGAGCCGCTTGGTCCCCGAAAGGTTCCACCTGCAGATAGAAGTCTCCAGGACGCAGCAGCAAAGGGTTCACGGGCGCTAACTGGATGACGGTTTTGTCATGGAGACACAGAGGCCAGCCCTCACAGCGGAAAACCACATCAGAGTATCCAGCCTAGAGAACAAAAACACAATTATTGTTATTTTGATTTAATTTGCTCTACTTAATTTCATTTTCATTGATGTGTTTTTTTTTTCCTGATTTGTAGTTTTCTTGCCTCCTATTTTAAAATCTACAGTAAATTGTTTGTCAGAATATTGTTAAATTGAATTTATTACCAGCATAATTTGAAACATTTATGATTTCATGGACATTTAAATGAAGAGCTAGAGTTATCTCACTTGCATTTCTGTGTGTGCACACTGTATACTGCTCAACAGTATAC
Source organism: Adelosebastes latens (assembly GCA_916700685.1). Taxonomy (NCBI): domain Eukaryota; kingdom Metazoa; phylum Chordata; class Actinopteri; order Perciformes; family Sebastidae; genus Adelosebastes; species Adelosebastes latens. The sequence goes on along the minus strand of CAKAKR010043112.1, from coordinate 12,633 downwards.
ATAAGCTAAGATGTAGCTTATAAACTTATCATGGTTTTATATAAACATTATGTATAGAATGCACACAACTGTGGTGCCCTAACCCACCACCTCAAACTGTATATAAATGGATAAAGGAGTGCTTCAGTACAAGAACAATGTCAATGGGACATCGAGCCTTAATAATGTAAAAAAATATATATATATTTTGACGTGAAAAAATTGTAATGTTAATGTATTTTATGTCACTCATATTATTATTCTTTGTCTTAGTCCTATTTGGGGGACCTTGATAAGCATGTTATAAGTTTTGGAACTACAGTTCCCATAATTTGAGCGGTCTTTCTTTCTTTCTTTCTTTCTTTCTTTCTTTCTTTCTTTCTTTCTAATTTATTTTTTTTAAACAATTTTTTAGACTTATTTTTAGTGTCTGGTCAACATTTCTGAGGAGGGGTTAGGATATTTGTATTATTATTATTATTATTATTATTATTATTTATGTATTTTATTATTAGTAGTAGTGGCAGTAGTAGTAGTATATATTGACAAAATTAAAATGTACAAACGAGTTCAAGTAAATAGTAGCAGCACATACAGAACAGATATAAGTTTTAAAATACAAATACACACGAGGAGCATAAATTTAAATAAAAACAGGAGTAGATTTATACACAGATATAAACAAATTCAATCAGGTTTCAGTGAAAAATGTTCCATGATTTTTCAATAGCCCTTTTACTTTATTTGTTGTTTAGTAAGTTCAGTGAGCTGAGTAGAGAGTTCAACTCTAAGTAAAAACTGAGGAAGTGATTTAGAAAATGTCTGTTTGTGAATAAAAAACTTTACATATTGAAAAATGAAATTAATCAGATGCTCAAGAGCGCCATCATCTGGACTACTGTTGTAACAGATAATATATTTAAGGGTTAAAAAAGTAGACAAAATTAGTGACTTCAAAAAAGTGAAGAAATGTCAAAAAATTATGGGATATTTCACAATCGAAAAATAGGTGATAATTTGTTTCTATATCATATTTACAAAAGAAGAAATATAAATGTCTTCAAACTTAGAGATGAGATGATTAGCTGGGTAATTTGGGGGCTTCTGGAAATGTAAACAGGAAGTCATATGATGACTGCATGGAGGAGTTAGTGAGGCACGCTGTTACAGCTACAACCTCCTTTCTTTTTTAGCCTATATTTGATTACATTTGTTAAATTTGCACTTTAAAAGTATGCCGAATTCACTATTGGCTGTTCATCTTTGCAATACACGCATGGATGTACAGACAATCATCACTGAATTGTTTTGATACTTAAAAACACGATTATTCTAAGGGAAGTTTGGTAGTTATGAGGAGGAGTTTTTTTTTCTGTGATATCTCGAAAGGGTAAGTCAAACTGAATGTAAAAAAAATATGTGCATGATTTATTATTGCAACATACTCAAGAGATATGAGGGGAAAAGATGAGATGTACACTGTAATACAAAAAAGTGTAAAATAACGCCAGGAAATGTCTGTTAAAAAACGGAAAAACACTGTTAATTAACATAAATAAACTTAAAAAAAAAAAAACAGTAATTATCTTCATATAATTAGCCTTTATTACTGTAATTTTACAAGAAATATTTTACTTTTAACATATATTTATTGTTAGAATAGTCATACACCCTAAAACTAAGACCATTTACATATATATCACAAATGAAACATGTAATTTTACGTTGCAAAAGCCCAAATTTACATTAACTCAGAAGTTTTGCAAAACAAATCTGTATTTTTACAAGAAATATTTTTAGAATTCCATGAAATCCTTTTCTTCTAACATAAATTAATTGTTAAAATAGAGGCGTAAACATTTAAAAAACAGAATAATTATCTTTAAAAATGATCAAGAAAAAGCTTAAATACAGATAATTACGATTGTGATTACAAAAAAATACTGTAAATCTAAGACCATTTACATATAGATCACAAATGAAACATGTAATTTTTACATTTTTTTTCTGTCATTTTGAAACACAGACAAAAAATGTAAAATTTCTTGAAATTTTTTTTTGCAGTGTATTGCCACTCACACATGCTGCCTGTTGGACGCTCTCCAGCAGGTGTTTGGATGGGATGAGGAAGTCCAGCAGACAGTGTAACGCATCACCATGGTAACGCTCCTCTATGGTGCGAAACAGCTGGCTGAGGACGATAGGTGCTGTGGCCTCGAAGGGTGGGAAGAGGGCCGAGAGGGCACCCTGGATGGACGAGTCCAGAGATTCTGGGTTCTGGAGGACAAGAAGAAGAAGAAGAAGAAGAAGAAGAAGTGGTCGTCAGTGAGATGAGGTTAGTGTTTTATTTATTTATTTATTTGTTTTGCACAATTTAAAGGTCCCATATCATGCTCATTTTCAGGTTCATACTTGTATTTTGTGTTTCTACTAGAACATGTTTACATGCTGTAATGTTAAAAAAAACCTTTATTTTCCTCATACTGTCAGCCTGAATATGCCTGTATTTACCCTCTGTCTGAAACGCTCCGTTTTAGCGCATGTTGACGGAATTGCAACAGTTTGGGTCCATGTTTACTTCCTATCAGCCGATGACATTCACATACACTGCAACTAGGAAATAAACTGGGACACATTTAGAATGTTTACGTTTAAAATTGTGTCAAGGGTCTACATATTGTATATTTGTGACATCACGAATGGGCAGAAATCCTGACAGCTTGTTTCAAATGCAGAGTTTCTGAATACGGGCTGTGTGTATTTCCCTGTGGATTGAGTGTTTCGATACTTTCACAGTATTTATATAGGACTCAAGCCTGCTTTGTAATAAAAAAAACATGAAAATCTCACTTTTTATAATATGGGACCTTTAAGACTATACAACATAACAAAAATGAATAATATACAGTGCAGGAAGAGGCAAAAAACCCACTGGGCTTATCTGAAGCCTCCACCTAGAGACAAGATTAATATAAAAATATAATATGACTATATAATAGTGATAACAAACAATTAGGACAAGATATATATAATAACAACAATAACAATACAGTAAATATATCAAAAAATACAAGTGTGTGTATGTGAGTGTGTTGCGTGGAAGTGTATGGTTAGTGTTTTTGAGGAGGATATTGATTTAAATATCTATAAATACTTCTGGGAAATCATAACCAAACAACATTGTGAGTGTTAAAAAATAAAAAAACATAAAAACAGATACGTGGAAAACATGGGGAAAAGCAATTACAAGACAGCAATTAAATTAAATGACCCTTTAAACGACTTTTGAAACATTTGACAGATGAACAGTTTATTGATAGATGTGAAAAGCTACTCCATAATTTGGTTCCCCTAAATCTTATAAAAAATTGACCTCTACTAGTGAGGAATTTGGGAGGATGAAGATCTAGAGATTGACGGGTTGAGTAAGAATGGACCTGAGAATTTGTGTGATGACATAATACTTTATAAAGAAAGACCTTGGGACTTTGTTTTGTCCAGGATCCATCTCCAGAATACCAACAACAACAAAACAATAAATCAAAGTAAAGTTATGTAGATGACACAGTTTTACTTCATTACAAAGTGTCCCTGTCTCAGAGAGAAATCAGTGTTATTTTTAAGCATTAGTTTTGTGGTTTTTACATCTAACAGCCCTCTTTTTGGTCCTCATTTTACCAAGTGTTTGTGTTTCAAAGCCACAGGGACTCAAACAAGTTCTAAAACTGCAGAGATAATAATAATAATAAAAAAAACTACGATTGCAGAGATTTAAAAACACTTTACATCACACACTACATCAAATTATTGCAACAAAACAGCTGCTGTGCATATAATGAAAGCTTAACAGAAAATCAGTGTCAGTGCATAAATAAAGTGTGGTCTGCACATTCCTTTCAAATGATAATTGTATTGACCTTACAACCCAAGGCATATGAATCATAAAACATTTAATTTAGGCCTAATAAATCTTCCATTACAGACAGCCTTGTCTCATATAATTGAAACAGCTGCCCTCAAACTGAAATCCTGGCTTTGCATTTATTAAATACAATTGAATGTGGTTTTAAATGTTGATTGAATGGCCTTTTTCATCTAGTGAATTGTTGTACTGTGCAAGTTCGGGTCAAATATGCGTGTGTGTGTGTGTGTGTGTGTAGTACCTTGAGTGTGTAATGAGGACCACGAATTTCAAAGGTAGATGTCTATTCTAACGCTGATTTATTTTAAGAGGGTCCACATGGCCTAGATATGCCAAGAACAAATGCTCTGCAAATGCAAAATGACAGGACAAATATTTCTCTTGGCTCTTTTGCTCCTCGCTGCGCACGTTTGAACTCCCTCAAAGAGTTTTTTAGGGTTTTAAAGTCAGGAACAAAAACAAAAGAAGGAAAACGTGATATACTTTTCTGCATGAGTGCACTTTCTGGATCAGTGAATCCTTCCTGGGCCTATCTGTATCAGTAAAGGCAAAATCATCTCTAACAAACTAAAACCTGCAGCAGAAGATCAAATTCACCAAAATTTAAACATGACAAAAGCTTAATCAAAAGCATCTCAACTTATCTGGAGATAATTAAGTCTGTCCTGTATGAATATGAGCAACTTGTTTCATGTCTGGCCAGGACATTTAAACTGGTGTATTTGTAGCAGACATGAACTGATCTTATTCAAAGTGACAAAACGAAGCAAAGAAGACCAAAAGAAATGCACAATCCCATCAAAGAAGCGTCTTAATGCACATGAAATGACACCACTTTGTGTCAAGAGTCAAGTGTTTACTGCATGTACAAATGTCTGCATTTGATAAGATGCTAGCTAGCACCAGCTGTGCCACGGGTGACGCACAGCTAAACACCCGGAAACCTTTCAGATGAAAAGAGGCCATCTTGAAAGCAATTTTGGTGAAACCAACCCGGTGGCGTGAATTTGAGGTGGTGATGTTTTGAGACATGAGGGCTGTCAACTTAGATTAGTAAAACAGTCAAGCATTTAATGCAATGCAGAGCACTGCAAATACTGTGCTTTTGATTAGATTATGCAATATAGGAGCTACAGTAAAATGACGTCTGGGCTTTGCCTGTCTGTATGTTGTCAATTGTCATATGAATCTGATAAAAACGTTTCCCTCAAAACGACGGCCCCAAACTGTCAGACGGCCGACTGTTGGCTTGGTGTGTCAGAGCCTTTACAATTCATCCTGGGAGGGGACATGAATATCTGTACAAAATTCATGGCAATACATCCAATAGTTGTCGAGACATTTCACTAAAAACCATAAATTTGAACCTCGTGGTGACGTTAGAGGAAAAGTCAGGGGATCACCAAAGTCATGGGTACTTGGGAACCTTGAATGTCTGTACAAACTTTCTAGGCTTCAATCTCTCTCTCCATAAATATTTCATAGGTAAGTCTAGAGGTGTACGGCACTTTATTATTGTGATTTGCTTTCTCCTTTGGCACCTGTAGAGTGCATTGAAATGTACAGTTTTGTTCTTTCATTCACACGCAGCACAGTCAAATAAATGTCTCTTTGTAATGGAAAGACTTGACGCTTACTCTGGATCTGGGCAGGTCTTTAGCCGCTAACCACAGCAGGCGTGCTATTCATACAATCAGTTCACAGTACCCTGCTGTGTCAATCTCCCAGCCCCACAAAGGAGTCTGTTTTTAGCCCCCCCTCCTCATTTAGCTTGATGGCCTCACTGGGACCAGAGACCAGCCCAGGGTAAACACGAGAGCCGCAGCTTCAAAGACCTCACACTGGTTAGCACTGGGACTGTGCTGCTGACTGCTCGGCACCTTGGACAGTCGTGAAACACTGGGAACAAAGGTCATAAAGTTGTTTCATTAGTCACTGAATGTTTGCATTCGCTGTTAGCTAAAACGCTGGTGTCGTGCATTTTAGGTGGTTTTATTCAAATTAAAGTGCCAGTAGGCAGTATATTTTGGGCATCACTGGGCAAAAATTCCATAATAACCTTTCAGCATATTGTAATTCAAGTGTTCTGAGAGAAAACTAAACTTCTGTACCTCATGGCTCTGTTTTCAGGCTTTAAAAAATCTAGCCCTTGACGGGAGACTTTGGCCAATCACAGGTCATTTCAGAGAGAGAGCATTCCTATTGGCTGTGCTCCGACTGGTGGGCGGTCACAAACTTTCTCATTTTACAGCTAAACAGTACACTACAAGATGTTTCTGAAAACATTTGAGGCGAGAAATAGACATGACAGTAACAGAATATTGATTCATATTTGATCAGCGCTGCCTAGTTTGACCGTTTGATCGGAGTTCACGAGTGATTGACAGCTGCTCAGAGACGGTAGGCTCCAGCTCGGCTCAGATTGGTTGTTTTCCTCCGGGCTGTGAAATCTTGCAGATGCCATTAGGAGGACACAGGGGCACGTGATTTTTTTCAGATTATCCGTCTCATACACTACTGTCAGGATATAGTAACCGTTTAATAAAAATAACTTTTTTTAATGATATTTGCTCCGTTTCTACCCACTGCAGCTTTAAGTGTCCCAAATGAAAAACGATAATCAACAGCATTAAATGTGGGGTGTTGGATGTAAATCAATATCAATATTTGACCACTCATGCTACATTTTTGCATCTCATGTAGACGTTGCATGTCCTCAGTGGAAAAGAATGTTTCCTTTTTCTGATTGTGCACATCTGTCACAATAGATTAGGAAATGGAGAACAGAATACCTTGGAGGCTGGCTCTTGAATAGTAATGCATCACAGCTGTTTTAGTCTGACTGCAGCCATTCAGCTCTGGGTTCTACTGTATTTCTCAAAGCTGACGATAAACCAGAGGTCATATCTAGTACGACACACCTCTGTGAAGTCAGGGCTGGGACGTTAAATTTCCCTATGTGCAAATTTTATTTGAACAAGTGCCTGACTTTCAGATTTCACTGACGATTCCACAAAATTATTAGAGCGTGTCCACCCTTCTGTAGCCTGACTTTAAATCAATCTTTCACTGAAATTCAACCTTAAAGAAAAATATTAGTGACTTTTTATCATAACATTACTTCAGAATCATTTGAGATTGAAACCTCTTTTTGTTAACACTCTGGCTAAAATGACAAACGCTTATGCCTGGATAAACTTCTTCTCAAAACAAAGAGACGTTTCCCCCCCCGACTGGAGCTCCTCTCTGTGGGTGGTTTGGCTGGTGACATTCATATGAGTGAGAACCTCTTGAGATTTTACTCAGCATTGCTCATTTGGACCCAGTTCAGACCGGCCAGCCAGCCAAATGAGCTGAGGATAGGGAGGGTAAGCTGCCGGTGTTGTGGGTTCTTCTGTATCTCATTACATCTGACAAACTGCCAGACAACATGCCGAACAGGCCTGAACTGTGGACGATGCAGCAGGAATTCTTCTGAGACAAAGCGAAATTGAGTCCTGAGTAGGTGCTTCTGGTTTGGTATTTGAAAAATGTTCATTTAATCAGAATCATAGTCATACCTATAATAATAGAAAACTAAACTGGTTAAAACAGCTAAGTAGTTGCACAATTCAGTAAGCAAGCAATTTTGGGTCTGAAAAAGAACATTTCCAGGTCCATTTTCTGGACGATACAGGGTTATGCATGTGACACCATGACTAGCAAACATACAAATCTTCATCGTCTGCAGTTGAAAACACACGTGGAAAACTCAGTTACGTCATCTTCTCTAGTCCTCGTGATTCTGATTTGGGCACTCAGTGGAGGTGAAGAGGTTGTAAACACCACATGAAAAATTTATATCAAGGCAAACCCTCTGTAAATGCCAGGAATACACTTAAGGTTCTGAGATGTATGCTGGAGTTTCCTGAGCTTTTCATGCTGTCTACCTTTGACTGAACACACCCGTAATAATGTATGAGCTGCGCTGTTTTGTCTGCGCCGCAGCCATTCCTTTTGTTTTTTTAACAGTTCCTCCCATTACAAAAACTCCTCTTTAACAGCAATCTGTCAGTCCCGCGTGAGCACCCACACACAATCACCTCCCTACATCCTTACGATAACTCTCTACATCCTTATGATAACACAATTCTTCACTGTATATTTGCAATCTGCAGACTAAGTACACGTATGTCTGCACTGTACCAATTCGATGCAGTTTATAAAAGCTGTGATGCTAGTCGCGATTAGCACGCAGTGTTGTGGAGTAACTAGTTACATGTAACGGCATTACGTAATTAAATTACTAAATCAATTTAATTGTAATCCGTTACAGTTATTGAGAAAAAATATGTGATTAAATTACAGTTACTAATCAAAATGTTGGTCATTACATTATATTTTTATTGCTAAAAGGCAGAATCAAGTCAAGAGATGAGTTCGGCAGTCCTTCCTAGTGTTGCCACTCAAGTGGACAACCTGTCGCCAGCTTCTCTTCTTCTTTTTGGACTTTTGTCCGACTCTTTCTTCATCTTGTAATCCAGTTCATCCAGCAAGGTTTCCTTGATGATGGCCCAGTGCTCCTCTTTCCTCTGCAGAGTCTGCTGAAGTGAGGCTTTCTCCTCCTCTGCTCTTTTCAGTGCAGCCACCATCTTGGCGTTCTCCACCTGCTGCTGCTCCAGCTGTGCAATGTTAGAGGCTTTGATTTTCTGAACCTCTTCCTCCAAGTCCAGGGCCTTCACCTCACTCTTTTCTTTGAGGGCCTCGCTGGTGCAGAGTTTGGCTCTGAGCTCCTCAGTTTCACAGCGGAGAGCCTCTTGGTCCTCTCTGTGTTTAGCAGCCTGCTCCTCCAGGTCTCTCTGGGTCTTTAGGAGCTGCTGCTGGAGCTCCTCTACTTTCTCCTCATTGCTCAGTACTTCCAGGTCTGTCTGGGAAGCCTTTGTGCTCGGGGTTGGAGCCTCCTCACACTGCTCAGCAGCAGCGATGCTGTGTTCCTGCTGCAGCTTCTTGTTGGCTTCATCCACTTTGAGATTCAGGCGTGCCATGATCTTATCAGCGAGAATCAGCCTGTTGACGCCATTGACTCCTGCAACGCGACCCTCACTCAGCTCAAATTTGAGCTCGTGAATCTCCTCCTCGTAAGACTTAGTCTCATTGCTGCGAGCCCGTTCCAGCTGGTCTTTGAGCTCTTTAATGGTTCGCTCAGCTTCTTCAATAGAGAAGTGGTACTTGCCGCGAACCTCGTCCAGATAGGCCACTAAAGTCTGGCTCTTTTTCTCTACAACTGCCCATCTGCAATGATACAGGTGCTGCTGGAACTGGGAGTCTTGCAGCTGGGTTGTGAGAGCAGAGATCTCCTCCATCAGATCATTTTTGGCTCTGGCCTCCTGGGGTGTAACTCTGGACGAGCCCCAGCAATGCTGCTGAGTCCCCGCAAAGTCCCTGGTGTTTCGTCTGCCTCCATGCAGCTCTTTGTTGTGCTGCTTCTCCATGTTTCTTCTCTTTGGACTGACAACTCTCTGGTTTTGTGTTGCTTCCATCATAGCTGCAAAATATCTGACTGAGAAAATTTAAGCCAGTTTTGTATGTCAACATTCTGAATGCATCATAGTTTCTATTCATGTTTTCTTTCAAATTTCAAAATAGAATACAATGAAACCCAATACAACAACTCAATACAACCATATAAGAAAACAATATTGGTCTCAGGGTTTGCAGTATAAGCTCAATTAAAGCAAACAGAATGAACCCTAGCCTTTCATATTAAATTCAATGTTATAAGTAGGCTACAATTATCAGACAATACGGACATTCAGGCTCTCTCACGTGGCTCAAAGGTGTACTGCAGATATAAATGTTAAATAAAAGACTATGGAAGAAATTCTACAGTTATTTGTCGACTTTAAAAATCTTAATTCTGAATTTCCAGTTGATCTTCTCTTATTTTAGCAGTGTAGCCTGTCATTCCTAACAGAAGAAAATATAGGGTAGTGCTAATTATGATGGACTTTGTGTTTTGTCTTGGTTTAATTTGTTTATAATATACTACATTAATTTATTTAAAAAAAAATGTATTCCTTCCAATTGTCTTTGTGTTTGCATTTAATAGAAATGCCCTACCATACATTTGGACTTCTATAATAAAATCTATATTAAACTATTTTTGACAGTTTTCATGTAAATCTGTTTAGATTTGGAAAAATATGGCACTTTTCCTACAGCTTTAAGCATAAAGTGAACACTTTGTGTTGACCTTGACAATACATCAGGTGTCTAATCTTTTCCTGGCTGAAAAGAGCTGCGTGCATGTGTGTGTGTGCGTGCGTGTGTGTGTGCGTGCGTGTGTCCTTTCTACAGAAAAATTACAACCCAACATCCCAAGGTAGTGAGGGCAGAAAAAGAAAACCCATCAAAGAGCAGGATTTGTGTATGACTAGGAAGCACAGAAACAGACTTGCTACTTCTTTTTCCGAGGTATTTTTACTCCCACAATCAGCCAGCGAGGAGCGTTCAATCAAGCTTATATCCTGAACCTTTATCTTGGCCTGCAGAGACAGTAGAGTTTGATCGATGTCCAGCTGTCCAGCTGACGACCACATTCCACCGCCGCCTCCTCTACACATTCAACACAAGGGGATTCCCTCTCTGCCCATTATTGTCCAGTGCAGCCTGTGATTTAACTCTAGAAATAGCTTCAGTCTCCAACAAAGGTCATTGTTTAACCTGAATTGGCATGCTAGTGTGGACAACAGGCATCTGTCTTTGTCTTGTCCACCCTTCGGAGCCCCCCTGGGAGTCTTTTTGCATTGTTGAGTATTAAGCAGATAATTACAGATTTCCTCCATATTGCCTTGGGCGTTGGCCAAAGAAAGTCAGGACCCAGATTTGAGCCACAGTATAAACAAGCTGTCAAGGAGTGTAATGCTCAATGTGTATCTGTGTCATCGGCCACAAAAGGCTGAAAAGATTAGAGCAGGTAAACCGACCAGAATGTGATTTTAAAGAAGATTAACTTCAACTAAATGGACGCAGCTCTTGATGGGACATGCTGAAAGGATTTGTTGATGTCTCTGTCTTGACTGGTCATCACGTTTGCTTGAGATCTTCATAAGAAATTGACTGTCACTGCACCTCCGGGCTCAACCCAAAACATAAACAGAAGTGACAGCTGAGTCAAGACCTGCCAGTAAATCCTTAAGACTGCCTGAATTCTGCATGTACAGACATGCAGATGTATCCACCACCGACTCAACCCTAACCTCAGCCAATCACACCGAGGGTTAATGGGATATGACACCTAGCCACAAGAAATATTAACAAATGTCATCATGGGAAGAAGAAAGCGTCATTTGCAACTAATGCATTACTATTACTGGCTTCACACAAAACCTTAAAGTGGGAAAAGGCAGAGTCTTGGAGCAATCATAATCAAGATCTTAGTCATATTATAATTAAAACCATGTTGCCAGTATCTCTCAGTTATTCCCTGTCAATCTCTACTTTTCCCCCCTTAAACCAGTGTTGTATAAGACCACTTAAACCGAGACCAAGTCATGACCAAGACCAGAGTGTATCGAGACCGAAACAAGAGCAAAACCAAGACTTTGACGGGTTCAGACCAAGTCAAGACCAAAACCAGAGTGTATCGAGACAGAGACAAGAGCAAAACCAAGACTTTGAAGGGTTCAGACCAAGTCAAGACCAATACAGGGCGAGACCAAGTCAAGACCAAGACCAGACCAGTGCGAGTCCGACACTGCATGGCACACTTACACCTCATCCTAACATACAGCAACAGAGCAAACTCTGGGGAATTGAGGTTGAAAAATAGTCCAGATATACTACGAGTGATGTTGCTGTCTACCAGTGCGATATTGATTAACCGTCAGTTACTGTTAGCGTTGATCTTGACCAGTGAAAATAGGTTGGAGGTGCATGAAACTTTGCTTTAATAGAGCGAGGGCCAGCAGTTTTTCAAACAAGCGACACCCACAGAAAATTAAGATTCCTCTTCATTCATAAGTATTTGTATATGTGTATGTGTAGGTGTACCATGAGAAATGTCTTGATAAAATAATCAAAAGGCTTTGCAGAGGTGAATTTTATGTGTGAGAATTTTTCCTTTGTTTTCTATGAGCAAACAAATACAAACACAAAATTAAAGCTGCAAGCAGCGATGAACGGGCCCTCGCCCCCGCGGGCACGTCTGGGGAACACGCACATTGGGGAACAAGCTGTCGTGGTACGTATATGTCTTCAGGCCGGGACTATTATCAAGCTTGAGAAGTTTGGAGCAGATGGGACTAGGTAAAGTCAAGTTACAAACGCCTACTGCGCCATGACAAACATTCGAAATTCACGTATGACATCACCGTTCGAGCGATCAAAATTTCCTTCCCAATTTAGCATCACAGTAGTTGGAGGGTTATACCACCCAAATTTCACGCGAATCCGATGAACTCTCTAGGAGGAGTTTGTAAAAGTATGCATAAAATACATAAAAACGCACAAAATCCAATATGGCCGACTTCCGGTAGGGCGGATCTAATAAAACCCAATGAGGAATATGTCTGGAATAATGAGCAGGATGTGCCTACCAAATTTGGGGAAGATCGGACAATGCATAGTCAATTTACAAAAATTTCCTGTTTCCTGTAGGGGGCGCTATGACTTTCACTCATAATGGCACATATATGTCTTCAGGCCTGGACTATTATCCAGCTTGTGAAATTTGGGGCAGATCAGACTATGTA
>CAKAKR010043111.1:0-13212 GCA_916700685.1 Adelosebastes latens | reverse complement strand
TGGTAATCTGTTTTCAGTCCAACATACAATTTCTCCAAAATAAAATTAAAACAAGAGCTTGTATTGTAAATTCATGTTAAAGGAATAAAGTGCAATGTTCTTTTTGTGGAAAAAGTCCTCCACTCTGCTTTGTCTTATCCTGAAAAAGAGACACAGAAAGCCATTAGAATAATGATAATAGTGGCACATTTTAAAACAGGTCTAATTTCCACAGCAGTTGTGTTATGACATTAGGCTAATAATAATAATCCTCATCAGTATTTTTACTTAAGTACTTAACTTAAAACTTAAAATGGTTTAGACATGGATTTATTTCATCACTGTAATAATATGCAGTTAAGATAAACACTAGCAAATGTACTTTTGCATCAGTGTGGAGCAAGAGAGAAATAATTGAAACTATTTACAGACCAACAGTCACAGACTGTAGAACAACATGTAATGTTACTATAAGCCATTTTCTCACTCGTACATCGCCGTGAAAGTAAACAGAAAATATATAACGGCCGAATAACAACATTAGATGACGCATGGTGTAACGTTACGTTATGTTACGTTACTATAACAGTGGTCCATAAAATACTTTTAACGTGGTGGTGATGAAGAAACATTTTAAAAACAAACTTTAAATGACTACTGCTAACAGAAACACGGCCGCGCATTTGCAATCTTATTAGATCATACCCGGTGGGGAAAAAGTAAACAGGACTTACAGCGGTGTCTTGTTGCTGTGTTCTTCACGCAGCGCTCCAGGATGCCTTCTTGTCAGGTGCTCGTGCATTGCACTTGTACTGCTGTAGTACGCCATCTCCATTCTGCACAACTTACAGAGCACCGCATTGTTGGGTCTCTGTTTGAAGTATTCACACACCTTCGATGAATGTTGGAGAGTTTTTTTTTACGCTTCTTGCTCTCTGGGGGAATCAGAATCCATGATCGGACCGAGCGCAGCGCATTTTCATTACGTCATCCGATGCGTCGACGCACGTTACGTAAATCGACGTATTTACGTAATCGACTACGTCGACTACGTCGACGAATCGTCCCAGCCTTAATAGTCACAAGTTATACTTATCAAGACATACATTAAGCTATACTTTTTAAAGGAACAGTGTGCAACATTTCAGGGGATCTATTAGAAGAAATGGAATATAATATTCATAACTATGTTTTCATTAGTGTATAATCACCTGAAACTAAGAATCGTTGTTTTTGTTAGCTTAGAATGAGCCCTTCATATCTACATAGGGAGTGGGTCGTCTTCATGGAGTCCGCCATGTTTCTACAGTAGCCCAGAACGGACAAACCAAACACTGACTCTAGGGAGAGCCTTTTGCGTGTTTACGTTACATGAAGGCCAACAGTAGTTCTCCAACACGCTTGTGAAACTGCAGTAACGTGCCATCTGACTTCCGTTGCTCCTAAAGTAGTGTTATTATGGTAAGAATGGCCTCTGAGCGAGGCGAATGGCGTTATCATGGTTTTGCACTCGGTGGCTCACGTTACTGCAGTCTTGGAAAGGGAGGAGCAAGCGGAGGGGTACTCAGTTGGTTGCAATCTGCAATCACACCACTAGATGCCGCCAAATCCTACACACTGTAACTTTTTAAGAAAGCTCAGCTCTTCCACAAAAATGAAAAAAAGCCAAATAGGGGATTCCCGTTATCGTATTTCACACGAGAGCAGATGCCCAGTACGGTGATTTATTTGGCTCTGGACTACTGTCCTATTTTAAATGAAATTTAATGCCTCCAGGGAAGGGTTCCAATATTACACCATGTAAATATAGACAACATGACACAAGCCTTTTGCTGTTGTTCCCTCCCTCAAATAGCCAATTTTATCCGCCCCCCTGTCTTGTGCCTTCGCCTGGTTCTATTCCTTCTCACTTCTCTTGCTAGCACCTAACAATAATTAACCAGTGCTAGCTGTCGACTGGTGCCTTTCCCTAGTCACACCTTGTCAACGAGACCTCTCCTGTCTGCGGTCCACCACTAATGGGCCACTGCCTTGGCTCTGACAGCCAAGATGACCCTTTCTTTCTCAGCTGCTACCTCTTCATTAACGCCTGCCTCAAGCTATTGTGGCACAAAGATCAGCACCTTTGTCCCTGTTGACTGTCACACCAGCTGGGGGTCTTCACAGCACCTCAGCTCCCCCCCCCACCCAGGTCAATATCTACACAACACCTCAACACTCATGCACCTGGCCTGATGGTGGAAGCGTGGATAGGGCTGCACCATTAATGGAAATTCTATTGAAATCGCAATATGGCCTACTGCAATTTTCAAATCGCAGTATTTGTAAAAATCACAATATTTGTTAAAGGCGAAATGTGTGTCATAATACCATTTTAAATTAAATAGTGTCGTGTTGCAGAGATGTCCTGGCCTACACATCATATTCTACAGACTTAAACCTGCAGTAGGAAGAATGTTTTTGGCATCATTGGGCAAAAAATCCATAATAACCTTTCAGCATATTGTAATTCAAGTGTTCTGAGAGAAAACTAGACTTCTGCACCTCCTCATGGCTCTGTTTTCAGACTTTAAAAAATCTGACCATGACAGGAGACGTTGGCCAATCACAGGTCATTGCAGAGAGAGAGCGTTCCTATTGGCTCCTCAACTGATCTCAACATGGCTGCCGGGTCACAAACTTTCTCATTTTACAGCTAAACAGTACACTACAAGATGTTTCTGAAAACAATTGAGGAGAGAAATAGGCATTACAGTAACAGAATATTGATTCATATTTGATCAGCACTGCCTAGTTTGACCGTTTGATTGGTGTTCTCGAGTGATTGACAGCTGCTCAGAGACGGCAGACTCCAGCTCGGCTCTGATTGGTTGTTTTCCTCCGGTCTGGGAAATCTTGCAGATGCCGTTAAGAACACCGGAGGACACCGGAGGAAACTTGAGGCCACAGAGGCATATGATTTTTTTCAGATTATTTGTCTCATGCACTACTGTCAGGATATAGTGACAGTGACACATAGGGGTTTATAAAACATAACTTCTTTTAATCATATTTGCTCCATTTCTACCCACTGCAGCTTTAAGAAAACATCTTTGCTACAGATCCCCGAAAAAAATCCATAATCATTTTAATGTTTTTTCAATGAAAATGAGAATAATTATGTAAAAATGATCATTCCCTCTAATATCACAAATCATATTGCAATTGAAATATCAGTCAAAATAATCGCAATTAGGTATTTTTTCAAAATCGTGCAGCCGAAAGTGTGGATGCATGTCTCCTCTTCCCGGTTCAAAGTGTGAACTGAATGGATCTGATGCCAATTGTTCTCAATCGTATAAAAGCAAAACCTTTATCAGCCTAACTTTTAATCCACATGGCAAGATGTTAAAGAGCCTGGGTGTGTGCCACAAAATGTGAAGCCAGTATCTAATTCCTGTTACTTCTCCACTGTTTGAATGGAAGGAAATAGATGTCAATTATATGTAATTAAGAGTTAAATGCAGCACTAGCTGCTCATTCTTGTTCTGTATACTGTAGTGAGGATGTGTAGCAGTGAATTGAGCTCTTTATATTATACCTAAGGGTACATAGCTCAACCTTTGACAGGTGCTGAATGAAAGCTAATTTATCTCGCCGTTTTCAGAATTAGTCTGATGTCCTTAAATCACTGCAGAATATTCAGCCTTTTAGAGCAGCAGAGACACCAGGTGCGGTTTAGTCCAGTCTCCCATGCATCAGTGGGGATGACTGTTGCTCAGCCTGCGTGGGTGGCAGCAGTAGGGTGTTGGCCCTGCCCCTGACATACCAGGCTGTTGCCCTTGATTGTCTGGCACAGGGTCAAGGTAGCACAGCGCTGGTCACTACCGTCAGCACTTCTCACTATCAAGGCACACACTCCTACACCACTGGGTGACTGAAAGTGTGCGCATTTGTGTGTAGACGCATGTACAACGTTAGATGCTCTTAGACTGTTGATGCTAGTAGTGCTTTTCTGTGTGTCACCATGAGTCATGTTAAAGTAGATTGCCAAACTATTTCTATATAATCAATGCGTCCTTGCCGATGTCACAGTGGCTGACTCATACTGCACTGGGACATGTACATCCTGTGGCGTGTGCTTGGTTGTATCAAACACTTCTATCCGGTACAAGAAATCAAGCACTAGTTCATTCGAAAGTAGGAAGAACCAAGAATATTATTGAGATCTCTCTGTGACGTTTAGTTATTTAGTGATCATTTTCTATTAAGAACTGTTGGCCTCCACTGTGAAGTAGTGTCTCTATCAGCACGGAGGATGCTGAAGCTCTCAGGCTCTTACTCATCTCTGCAGAATATGAATTGATTGTACTTTATCCAGGCAGAAATCCAGGCGGGGGGATGTGGAAATTGAATTAAGAGGGGGATAATGTAAAATAGTGATGGGTGAAAGGGCTGAAATTCAAACTACTGTTCAAACATGGAAATTATTAAATATTCTATCAGTTTGATCTGATTGAATTAAAAATGTACAGTGTGTAATCACAACAGGCGTGTGTCTTGTACTCCAGCACTGGAAATGCACTGGAATCTATTGTATTATCTTTTATCAGTGAACTAGGTTATTATTGTTCAGTTTGTTAACACTATAGGGAGGAAACTAGCAAGCTAGTATAATCGTAACACCAAACAGGCTCTTGGCTTCCATTGTAAAATATAACTGCCTAAAGGCCTGTACACACCGGGGGTTTGACACATAAACAACACGAAAATGCGAAATACTCGCCTGCGAATATTTCATATCAAAACTATTCATACCGGCAGTGATGCGAATTTGTGACAGTTGCAACACTTTTTCAATTTAAGGTTTGAATAGATTCGCGCAGGCAGAAGCCACAATCAGAATCCTATTGACCCAGAGCAGCGTCTAGCAGTCTGTCTGAGGTAAATTGTTGTATAGACTAAACTACTGTAAGCTATTTTAATTTCCTTTTAGTTAAATGCTGTTATTGAATTTGCCTCTGGTAAACAGTTACGCAGTGTATATGTCTAGGGCTTTTATTGTGAAAAGTAATAACAGAAGTGAGTGGCGTGGATCAACAAATAAATTATGATGTGTTATTATGAATAAATATGATACTTTATTGATCTCTTGGTGATATTCACAAGCACCCCGGCAGTATACTGTATATAGTAAGAAATAAGCCACCTTTACCAACTGCAACATTAAACTAACGTACTGTACACATTAATGCATCAGTAATTAGTCAATAATATAATATACATTATTCTTAAAATGGACCATTCTGCATACCGAGTACTTTTTGTATTTTAAGTATATTTTGATGTTAATACTTTTGTACTTTTACTTAGGTAAAATTTTGAATGCAGGACTTTTACTTGTATCAGTATTTCTACACTGGGGTATTGCTACTTTTACTTAAGTAAAAGACGTGAGTACATCTTCCACCTCTGTTAACACTGTATATAAACAACATAGAGAAATCTATGATGGTTGACAAATTCACATCATCATCTCGCCCTCTCCTAATGTGAAATCATATGGGACACCTTTAATAAATACTCTACATTTAATATATGAATAATATGCACTGAAGCTATAACTATGATATACTAAGACCTTGACAGCTCTGAAACTGATAGATATGTTCTTGGGGGTATTTAAATGTTGGTTGTGATAAGCAACGAAGGCACAGGGACTCATAAACAGGCTGTTTAGTGGGCCTTGTAGATAGGAGCCTCGTATCATTAAACAAACAGATTAGATTTTGGTTCCACTTGACAAATTGACTGTAATTTCTTTTGCTGGCTGGATGATCGGTAGAGATTGGATTTCTGCTGGGCTCTGTAAGGAATTCGCAGGGAGGCATTAGCAAAACAAACATCTAACAACTGCTCAGTCTTGATTCAAACACTCTTTTTGCATTACCCAGAGACCCAGAATCACTTCTCCATGAAATAAAACAGTTTTGGGGGAAACTCCCAAATGAAACGATTGAGTTACAAAGTTGTTTCGTTTTTTGCAATTTGAAATGTCAAGACTGATTTACTCCAGAGGTAAGAATATATACCTGAAAGAGATGTGAATAAGATGTTGAACTGATTAGAGCGACAGAGCGATAAGCTGTATTTATGACTTTAGGATTGTCAAAGTGAGTAGTCATTGATGTCCCCAAACAGGAAATGCATGCTCTAGTGCCAAACATGGCAAGCAGATGGCAAGCAACAGGGCCCTGTCAGTCCAGTGTAGGGTTGTCCATTTGAAAGAAAATATAGGGGAAAAAAACAGCCAGGATGGATGATATCAGGCCATCTGTCTGCATTACAACAAGGTGTCATTTTTAAGAGGGTGGAAAACTCGCTCACGCTCTTCCTTCAGATCTGATCTTTACAGCAGATAGCACAACAACCGTGCCTTTGCCTCCTCTGTCTTTGACTTTTTATGCAACCAAATCCCACAGTGGCAGTTGCATAATGATGTTTGTTTTAGCATTTCTCAATTTGTTTAAGGATACAGCATAGTGGCACTGATGTTATCTCCTCGTCGTACCTTTACTCTGCCCTTCCTTTAGATCGTTTTCACTGCATCAGGTAATGTTGTCGTTTATAGGGGGGGGGGGGAAGAAGTGATGCTGTTAACTTCCCGTCTCTGTCAAAAGACGACATTGACATACATACAGTAGGAAGGAAGCTGCCTGGTGAAAGAGGCTCTGAAGTTCACACACACACATGCACTAGGGAGACATTCCGGCTGTTACCAAGTGGAAAGGAGTTTGTCCGCCTACACACTCAAAAGATCAGGAGATGTGTGTCTGGGCCTGGCTTAGAGGCTGCTGGCTTGCTCTACTGTAGCAGGTGGTGCACATTTTCCATTTACAAGAAAACACTAAGTGTAGGCAGCAAAGAGGAGGTGCTGTCAGCTATTCCTGCATCGAACACAGCAGATCTGAACCACTTTGTGGCAGCACGGATGGTCACGTTGTATGGATGTTTATTTTGGCACAATGTTTGGACTCAGTGGTGTTTCCAAAATAACACAATAGAAAGCTGGGAAAAAATGATTCACATTGAATCACAATTAATATCTACTAAGATTCTGAGCCGATTCACAATTTTCAAAAATCAATTTTGTATGTTAATAAAATTATTATTACATGAGACAGCCCTGTCCTAAAAATTACGTTCTCATACAACTAAACTGCATTCTTAGTTATATTTATAGGCAAACATATTTTGTCATGGATTACTTTTGACTTTGACGTATCGCAAATACTGTACGTTTGTAATAATTGTCTGTGGAAGTTGTTTCTGTAATTCCAAAAAATATTTTTTTGCCAAGTTGTTGGTGAATGAATTATTTTAATCATAAATAACAATTCAATAATTTGTATCTACGTATTTATTTGTGACATTTCTTTTTACAAAGTTAGGAAAGTGATGTTTAAGTCAAGCCTGATGTTGCCTTACACATAAAAGAATGATTCCAGTCACTTCCACACAATGAACACAACAGCTTATTAAAGACTTGTATCGGATCGGTAATCATTATCGGCTGATACCCAAAGCCCAGGTATCGCTATCGGTGTTGGGACTGAAAAAGTCGGATTGACCACGTTAAAATTGTTTAAAACTGCGACTGTAATCCAGAAGAAAATACGTTTCCCTTGAAACGTAATTGAGAGTGCAGTTTAGTTGTATGGGAACATCATTTTGCACAAGACAGGCTTAAATGAGAGCACTGTGCAACACCTAGACTTAAAAATTAGCTTGTCAAGACGAAGTTGAAGTATTTTGTGAATACTAAGTACATTATCACCCAGAGGTTAACCTTAGCAAAGTGGAGCACCGAACTCCAGTGCTGGCAAACGAGCCAACCAACCACTACACTGCAACAGAACTTCAGCCAACTCTGATCAGACCAAGAAAATAATTTGATGTACAATCAAATGTTTCATTTTGTTCTCCCCTGCTCGAGACATAATGTTAGTAGCAACACAGCAGAGCACTGCCAAGGTGAATGGCTTGGCATACTGATTCTGAATCAAATTGTGGCACCAAGAATCAGAATTGAATCAAGAGATTCGCAACCCTAAGATCAAGAATATGCATCAGTGTCCAGACACTTTTCTTCCAGAATTGATTGTCTTTTATCTTGTCATCAATGGAAGACCTTTTTTGTTAATGATGTTGTCAGGGGACAATAAACCTGGCTGAGGAGCAAATAGAGTCATGCTTTGTAATCATTACAAAGGTAGTTTTATCACTGCTGAATGAATAGTAGTGTCAATCTATACAGCTGTATTCCACCTGGAGCTCATTGTTGTATATGAATGTTTTTGAGTCAATGTAAGACGACGTTCTTTGTACTTTAGAATTTCTTTTGATTGAGAACAGACTGAGACCTTTAATGCATACATGTGCACCTTTTTCTTTTTACAAGTGACAGTCAATGGAAGCCAAAATGTCATGCAAGACGTTTTCAACTCTAGATAAGAAACAGAGGCTCAGTATTGTCTCTTATCATCATGACCCAGAAAAGTCAAGAAGAACTCAGGGGGGCATTGCCCTGAATTAGATGTATTCCACATGAAGGACTAATGAAAGGATGAACAGTGAGTAAAAATGAGGAAGGAAAAAATGCATGGAGATGATCCCTGCTTTAACTGCAGAAGCTGAAATATTATGCAAATTATGGCGATTATTGAGCCAGCCATTGGTTTCCGCAATGAGGATCAAGGTGGAGCTACTTTGGATTCATAGTCTCTGAGTTCTGCTCTCATGGGTCCCTGATTGGCTGAACTGTACAGGGTTCAACATTACTGTTTTTTTCACTTGTCCAGTCAGGCAAGTGGGTCAGAAATCTACTTGCCCAAAGTCAATTTTTCTTGCCCCTATACAAATTTGTTTTATTTATTAGCAATTATCAAATAACAAGACTAAAGTTAATTGTCATGTTAATGCTGATTTATTGAGAAAGAAGCAAGATCCTTAGCTACTTCCATCAACAGCTCTGGAAATAACAATGTTTAATTCTGTGTTTGCCAGATTTACTAGTCCAATGTGGCATTTTACTTGCCCTGGACTTGCCCCTTATTGTTGAGCCCTGCAGTTGTTTGAACTTAAAGTAATTCAAAGATATAAAACATTGGTTGATTTTGACTGGTGCACATTATTCAGTGGTATTATCTATACTAGAGCCATACTGTATGTGAAGAACACCATCTAGCCTCGCAGTGCAAAGTAGAGATGAGGTCTGTGTTGCGTGGGATTATACTTAAAGGGTCCATTTGTAAGTCTTCTATCCCTGTGCGCAGCTCAAATTCACCTAATCTGCCAGAGGTTTGCAATGTGCTCTATCACATGAGCTTCATCATGCTTTCTTATTACTGAATACAAAGGCTGTACCATCCTTCCAGAGCACAATGTACACAAGTATGCTTAGGACTGCACGGTATTGCAATTTAGTGACTTAGCTGCAGGTTAGAATATGATTTATTTTTAATGTTGGGTTATGCTTTTGTGCTTTTTTCCCTTTTGTTATATAGTTTTTTTGTGCATGTAAAAGGTCTGCAAAGCCCAAAGTCCACGCCAAAGGGAGTTACTCTCCCCCACAGAAACACTGCTCCTGAACCCAAAACGCCTGGCATGAAGTCCCGCCTTTTCTTCCGTAACGCAACGAAAGTAACACATTTGCATAATACCTGCCTAGCAGCTAGTTTGTTACGCCCTCAAACAAAGCTAGTTAGAGCGGAGCTGGAGCAGAGTCTGAAGAGTTTGGTTCTGTTGACTAATCACAACAGAATGGGCCAGCTGACCAATCAGAGCAGACTGGGCTCAGACAGTCTGCTCTGATTGGTCAGCATTTCAGACCAAGGGTGAAAAGAGGTGCTGCAGAAGTAAATGAGAAAAGTGTTTTTTTGAACATTAAATCATGTAAACATGTTCTAGTAGAAACCCAAAACACAAATATGCATCTGAAAATTATCATAATAGGTCCTCTTTAAGTTAGCCAAGAAACTTCCATAACTTCAGTCTACAACCAACCTCACAATCATCACGACTGTCACACAATAATATTTCAGTGTTTCGTTGTATAAATGCAAATGAGGCAACACTAGAAGGATGGCTCTGGCTTCTCTGTGTGCCCCCGCGGTTGATATTTACACTAAACTGAACACTGATGCTGAGTAATGTTTGATGATGGGCCAAGCTTGTCCAATTCCCAAAATGTGATACGCTCCAGTGGCTCAGGCCATTATACTCCGAGCCAGCATGCTTTAGAAAGCACTTTTAATGATAGGAGTTCTGTAATAAACCGCTACACATTGCATTACACTCATGTGGAGTTGTTGCCATCAGTTTGAAAATATTATTTCGTTGTTAGTGTCACCACCGTATAGCTTTGTTGATTCAAGCCAAAGGCATACTACTCATACTGTCATGGACATAATTTAAATACATCTGCATTTGAAAGTGTGACTCTCAGCGTTGTAGAGCTGAAACCTCTTTATTCCCAGGAGCAGTCGGAGAGTGCTATTCTCCGTGTTTTACAGTGTGAGGCAGGAAACGGAGATGCATCTTTGATCCAGAAATAATTTCACCTCACAATTTCTTTTGACCCTGAAACGCTGTTTGATGAAGACATTTGATTTCTTGCTATTTTTGGAGTCTCTCCTTCCTGTTGATGTTGATGTGTTAAGTGTCAGTGCGGTTTACCCAGGCAGGCATTCACCTCGCACATTGCTCAGAATGACAGATTTTTCTGTTTTGCATTTGCATTTGCACTGTTTTTTTTTTTGTTGTTTTTTTTTTTACCTCCAACACTCCCACCCCCTTTCCTTTCACCCCCCACTCCCACCACCTCCCCTCGGGCAATGAGAGCTAAGATGGAGGGCGAGATGGATGATGTTGTTTTGAACTGTGACATGTCTCCATGCAAGTCATTCCATTATTATTCATAAATAATTGGCCAGAACCATCTGTGGTAGCTATTTATAGAGCTGATTGCCGTTTTGCCAAGGAGCACAAACTCTCAGAGCTTTTCCCCTTTCTAGTTTAGCCAACTAAAAACCTAACAGAAGGTTTAGTTTTCATCAAGCTTCTCATGAAGCGCTTGACCTCTGGTTGATTTTGTTTGCCCTTAAACATTGGTCAGATGCTACAGTAAATACAGATAGATATGTAAGGTTTTGATTCAAACTCTGTCATGTCGCCTCTCCCAGCTGAAGTCCTTCCAACAGTTTAGAAGCAGCGTTTAAATATGTGTAATTCTCTTTCACTGGCAGCCAGAGATATTAACTCCATCTCTCTTCTGAGGATCTATCTTCCACTTAAGTTGAAAATCAATACAGACCGGTGAGGCCGGTCAGTTATACTGGATTAGACAGGAGCACTGATCCTGCTCAGAGAAATAGCTTGCAAACACATGAACCACTGTTCTTTTTGTTCCTCCTGACCACAACATTACAAGCTCCAGTGGTTATATCGGTCCATGTGTGTGTGTGTATGTGTGTCTAGAGGTACCTGTAGTGCTCAGCATGCACCGTTAAATCTTGAACAGTGCCCTTGAAGGTTGAAAGTGTGAATGACAAAAAGAGGGAGCAGGAAATAAGCGGAGAGAAAAAAAGGAGGAAGTAATCAGATTGGGAACAAAAGAGTGGATTATTTGGCCCTCATGGTTCATTATGATAAGCCCAGAGCCTTCTGGTGAATATTACATGAGAGTGTTAGATTAGAACCGATGAAAGAGAGAACGCTAGCCCAGCCAAGTTGCGCATAAACATATTGAAGATTTTAATTGCACTTTGTTTGACATTTTAAATTGGAATATGCGGTTGGGAAGAGAGCAGAAGGGGAAATTAGATTTTTAGGTAGCACTTTGTGTTGCGTGGGATTATGCCCAAAGGAGCCATTTTAAGTCTTCTATCCCTGTGTGCAGAGGTATGCAATATGTCATATATCACATGAGCTGCATCATGCTTTCTTCTTATTACTGAATACAAAGGCTGTACCATCCATCCAGAGCACAATGTACACAAGTTTACTTAGGATTGCACAGTATTGCATGTTAGTGACTTAGCTGCAGGTTAGAATTTGATTTCATTTTTATGTTGGGTTAATGAGGACCTAGTATGCATTTGTGCTTTTTCCCTTTATTATAGTTTTTTTGTGCATGTAAAAAGTCTGCAAAGTATAAAAAGCCCAGAGTCCACGCCAAAGGGAGTTACTCTCCCCCACAGAAGCATTAGGGCTGGGATGATTGCCGTTCTCCCGATTCGATACTATCACGATACTTGGGTGCTGATTCGATATGTATTGTGATTTTTAAGTATTGCGATTCTACAAGTATTGTGATTAGATATTACGATTTATTGCAACTTATTTAACACTAGACCTTAGGAAAAAGTTGAATCATACACTTCAAGGGACTTTTAATTTGGAAAATCTCTAAATTAATACAGTAAAAATGTTTGATTTTCAGCGTGTATGTAGTCAGAGATGTCCTGAAGTCAAATATATCAGTCTCTGTCAGGCATTATATATTAACTTTTTAAAAGGTTTTACCAAAAATCAAAGAATAAAGACATTACCACAATTAGTGGTATTTTCTTTTTAATTCATAAGGGACATGTAATGTTTTATACTTTTGGTGAATATAATCCAATCAATCTTATTTCCACATATGTATTTTGTATATACAGTTCCCTTTGTTAACACCTTATTTTGTAAACCAGATGTAGTCACACATGTATACTTTCGCCAACTTCGCCAACTCCATCGCTAGCTCTTAGCGTGAGCTCCGTTCTCTTTGTACGTCGATGGTCCGCTCCATCGGGGCCGTTTGAATGCTTTTAACATAAATGTCAGTATATGGGTGCTCTACAGTTGTAGCGTCGGCTGATTTCACCACGTAGAAGAGAGTGACGGCTGGCTGGACCGCACATTATCGCAATACGATAACGTTTCCTGTCCATGCAGCTTTAGCCGTGATGTCTAGCTCTGCTTTTCCTGCAATGTGTGAAACCTAAAGTGTTTCCATACTTTACTGTATGTGTAGTGTTTACCACTTTGGATTTAACATGTGAGACTGCAGGTCGTATCCATGCAGACCTTTGTTTTGGTTGACGGATATGGAACGGATATGACCTCAATGGGTGTAGGAGCTCAAACGGAGCGTTTCAGACAGAGGGTGAAAAGAGGTGTTTCGCATAAACATATTGAAGATTTAATTGC
>CAKAKR010043085.1:0-10750 GCA_916700685.1 Adelosebastes latens | reverse complement strand
GACACTGGAGTTTTGGTCGGAGACGATAACGTTTCTCTCTGCGGAGCCCCGTCACTTCACAAGACACGGGAAACCTCTGTTGGTCTGGAGGAGCTGCAGCAGTTATTTCTGCACAAACGTCCACTGTACATTCACTAGATATTCTCAGAGCTAAACTAACTCTTCTGCAGTGTTTAGTGTGCACGCATGCACGTGAAAGTAGAGCGAAAGAGCGAGAACGAGCGCGGTGTGTGAGTGAAGGCGAGCAGAGGAGCAGAGTACAGCAGAGACTCCGGTCCTGGAGACCAAAGCTACGGTCTCCCCCGCGTCCTCTGACCGCGGCCAACACTGTTTAACAGACGGGCTTCACTAGATACAACCAAGAGGTTTTGGTGCTTCCGTGTAGTTTGTGTTGGAGTCTGAGTCTGAACAGCGGAGACACACGCGAGCGCGCATGGGACACCGACCAGCAATGATTTATACGTGTAAGAAGTTACAAACAGTCCCTTTAAAGCTAGGGCTGGTAATCTTGAAAAACTAACTAGAGTACGCTAGTTTTTTAAAATGATCCAACCTATAAACCCAGCTCAGTGTAACCATTTATTTTCCAATGAAAGTACTGTAGCTAGCAGCACCAGCTGCAAAAGTCCCTAAATCTAGAGAGATAGTCACTGAGTCGGCAACACTGACAGTCCGTCTTTTCAGGCCTCCAAAACTCCCCGAAATTATCATTACAACAACGAACATGGCTATTGTTAGTACTCCCAGCTGTCAAGCTAGCAGCTTGTGGAAGACTCCAGTGACGCGCAATGTGTGCACAGGCAGATAGGTAGATAGGTAGACAAGCTTATTATTCTGCGACAGTCACAGAAACGTTTTTTTTTTCTTCTTTTTTTTTGTCAGAGGATTTGATTTAGTGATTGCTGCCGGGATTTAATATGAATTTAAAGTTTTTGAAGAACCCTAGCTTTAACTATCTCAACCAAGGACCACAGGACAGTATGTAAATGTAAATCAACTTTCATTGTCACACATTGTCCATAGCACAGCACACAGTGAAATTTAGCTTCTGCATTTAACTTATCCTAGTATATTCGGAGCAGTGGGCAGATACTATACAGCAACCGGGGAGCAGTTTGGGGGGGTAACTTGCTCAAGGGTACCTCAGCAGTGCCCAGGAGACGAGCTGGCACCCCTCCAGCTACCAGTTCCCAAGCCAAGTCCCCACGGACTGAGCTAGAGATGCGCGGATTGTCTCTAACGTCATCCGAATCCGCATGTACGCATAAATCATCCGCCAAATTACGATGTGTCCCAGACACGTCAATAGTGAGTTTACTGCGTCCAAAACACAGGCTGCTTTCAGTAATGGTAAATGTTTCCATGAATGCAGTTAGAATACCGTTTTCTGGGCTTCAAATCTTCGGTGAGAAATATTGGAATGTATTCAAAGCTTTGGGACAGCACTGCTGTCTACTGTACACACACGCACCTCTACACGTGACAAACAGTAATATCGGTAAGAGAATAACTATTAATAATGAATGTTGAATTTGAATAATAAATAATGTGTGGTTATTCCTTATTCCATGGGCTATTTTGGACTTTATTATTACATTTTTATTACATACTTATACATATTAAAGAAACAAAGCATTTGAATACTGATTTGGAGGTCAATTACCATGGCAACGGTCAAAGCTTCAAAGCATTCGGGTCAGCCCTATACGATAGATATTTTTATTTTGTTTTATATCGTCAAATTGCCCAGCCCTACGTGCAGTGATGTCACTGCAGCAAATATCGTGGGCCATTTAAGCAGCAAAACTAAAAAACTGTCGTTAGAAACCGGACAGAGGAAACAGAAGTAAACTATTAGCTTCTGAAATAATCAATGAAGTTACAGTGCTGTTCCACGTGCATAAATGAGCACAGCGTCTCCCACTGCCTGAAGAAAAATCATGCCATCTGCTGCGGACAGCAGCTCTGCTCTCTGCTATGTTCACATTTTAGAGAATGTAATTCATATTTTCCTCAGTAACGATGTATTATTCCATTCCCCCGCCGCAACCCATCTGCTACTAATCAGAATGTCACTGACCTCCTTCAGGAGTACACCCCCTCCTGTTCCCTGTGCTCATCCTCAGCTGTTATCCTGACCACTCCCACCTCACGCCTCAGCACCATGGGAGCTAGGGCGTTCAGCTGCACTGCTCCCAGGCTCTGGAACTCCCTCCCTCCACACATCCGGCAGTCTGACACTATTACAACATTCAAATCCCTCCTCAAAACTCACCTGTTCAAACTGGCCTATTCCCTGTAGTGTCCATCAGTTCATCACATGTGTCTGCATAAATGTGTCTTTGTTGTGTCCCGCTGTTTTTATTTACTTGAGTATTATTATATCTTTGTAAGGTGTCCTTGGGTGCCTTGAAAGGCACCACCAAATAAAATGTATTATTATTAGAATAATAATAATAATAATTATTATTATTATTATTATAATAATGTTCAATTTTATGACCCGATCTGCGGATTAACCTCGGTGCCCGCGGATATAATTGCAATCCATGCATCTCTAGTATGTAATAGGGCTGTGTATCGGCGAGAATCTGGAATGATAAAGGGGTTAAGATTCAATATATTGAGATATATTGCGATATTCTAAGCAAGGCGATATATTGCGATTTTTAAGAAAACCGTCAGAGTGTAAAGAACACACCAGCATATGCAAAAAATCTGAGTAAAAGAAAGTTTACTTTTTTATATCAGAACAGTGGGATCTGCATTTGCATGTATCACAGTCCCTGTAATATCAACATCATAGCACTACTTTGAGAGGGAGCATACACTGAGAGGGTGAATCTCTTTGCAAATTAAATAAAGTATTAAATGAGGTCATGATTGCATGTAATATTAATTAGAAGAATAGAATATAGAATATATCTTTATTGTCATTGTATAAGTAAAACAAAATTTAAATGCAATCCTTAAAAAGTGCAATTAAAAATTTGTGTTTTCGAGAATCGATACAGTATCTCAATACAGATACTCGATATTTTCGATATTGTCTCACACCCCTAGTATGCAGGATTCTATCATAACAGTCATTTGAATTAATTTCCTGCTTTGAATTAAGTCAGTTTAGCAGGAAATTCTAAATACATATTTTTGGAATGCTTTTCTCACATGACACCAAACATGTTTGCCCTACAATTTGACATTGCTTGATAGTATTTATAGATTGCTTGCATAATTTATCTTTATTATAATTTTGAATTGATATGATAACTGACAGGTTGCTTTGTATTTGAATTCTTTGTAGACGGAACACAAAATGTCTGTCGAGGAGGTTTGCCGGAAATACACCACTGATATCGTCCAGGTAGGTCGCTCACTTCAGAGCAGAAATGACTTTTACACCATCAGTCTCAATCTCAACTCAGTATGGTTGTTTCTGTCCTGATTTACACAGTGCTGATGATTCAACAAGTATTCAGTTTACACTGACATCTCAGTCAGTACACCTCTTTAAAACTCTATTTCCATTTAGTAGCATTTATTCACAACACTCTCTTTCTTTCCCCCTCTTTTCTTTTTTTTTTTTAAAGTTATTTGTTTTGGGGGCATTTTTCATTTTTTTATTGATAGGACAGTGGATAGAGTCTTGGAAAGGGGGGAGAGAGAGAGGATGACATGCGGAAAGGGCCACAGGCCGGATTCGAACCCGGGCCGCCGCGGTTAGGATTGAGCCTTGCTCTATGGGCACCCGCTCTACCAACTGAGCTAACCATCCTCCATCCTCTGTCCTTCCTTTCCTGCTTCCTCTATAACTCCAACCTCTCCACTGCCCTCTTGCCTCTGCTCATCCATCCTCTCCACTTCCTCTGCTCCTCTCAGGGTTTGACCAATGCCAAGGCAGCAGAGTACCTGGCCAGGGATGGCCTCAACGCCCTGACTCCACCCCCCACCACCCCAGAGTGGGTCAAGTTCTGTCGCCAGCTGTTCGGTGGCTTCTCCATCCTGCTGTGGATCGGTGCCATCCTCTGCTTCCTGGCCTACGCCATCCAGGCTGCCACAGAGGACGAGCCCGCTGGGGATAACGTAAGTGGAGAGTTGTAGGGATGGTGGATGATAGTAGGGTGAATCAGTCCCACCAGTTGTACATGTGAGAAGCCAGATATCAAAAAACACCTGAGGGGGGGGGAAGCACATAGCGAACTGTGCGTTGCTGTTAGTGTGTGTGCTCCCTGTCCTCCAGCTCAACCCTCAAAAAGCGATTTGCTGAGTCACTACTCCTCAGGGATGCGGCTGTGTCAGTGATAAAGGTTGCGTCAGCCGTTTGTCTGAATCACGCCAGTCTTTAGTGTGACAGACACCATCCTGTTAGCATCCATTCTGGACCCGCCACAGGGAGCGTGTGACTCCTGGCGTTTGTAATGGCAGGGTATGAGAAGGGCGTTCATGGGGCAGCTCTGTTTCATGTCAGGTCAGAGCGCAGAGTAGAGCCGGGGACTGAGGCTAAGAGGCGCTGACACACAGCATGAAAGGACAAAATACTTGATTCAGACCACAGGGGAGGACTCGGGTGAAACAACAACAGTGACGAGTCAGCATGAGTGACTGAGACTGTATCACACACCCAGAATATAAATTTACACTCGGATAACCGGTTTAGATGCAAGGATGCCAATTTAGAATTTTTTCTAATCGATAACCGACCGTCGTTAGATTATTAACCGTTAACCGACAAGATTAGTGCGTCGCGTGCAGCGGTGCGCCAGCTGCAGTGTATGTGCAAAACAGACAACTGAGTCCCCAGTTCACCCGACCGGGAGAGTTACTGTAGCAGCCACGATGCTGTAGTGTCGGGGACACGTGCAGCCACTTTCCCAGTAAAAGTCCCCACCGCACCATTTAGTTTAGCTGCGAGGTGGTCAGCTGTGTGTCTGCCCGGCGTAACTTTAGCGAGTGTCCGACAGACCGTGTCTGTTTGGTTTGTGCACCTTTCACAGCTGTAGCGTTGCTGGTGGCTTCGTGCCTGCCGTTGTCACACACATAGGTCTGTCAGCGCAGCGTAACGTTAGCGAGTGTGGAGGCGGTGAGTGTGGGGTTGTCGGTGGCGTTAAAGCTGTACGTAACTGTACAGTGTGTGTACTGTTTATTTGTTGGTGAATAAATTCGACAACTCCTCAAGACCCGAGCCAACTTCCTGTATCTTGCAACACCGGCTCAGACTCACTTAAGGTAGGCTGTTAAGGTGGACCAGCTATTCTCCTTAAAGTGACAAGCCGCTCCTGAGTTTTGCTCAGCTTTTTAATTCATTTTTAATATTTCTTTTAACCGCTTAACCGATAGCGTTAAGCGGTTAAAATTCTTAATGTCTGTAACGTGCAAGCATTCCCAAGTGCCTACTTTTGAGGGCGCAACGGCTACCCTCCAAGATAAAAATAGTTAACATTTTTGGAAAGCAGCAGCACGCACCGCATGTCATGTGACAAAGAACAACCAATCACAGCCTGCAGATATCTTTTCTTTCTTCCGTAAATATCAGTCTACAGTAAATATATGGAGAAGTTAATCATTTAAGTGCAGAACTACCCAGAGCTTTATGATCTGTCCCACGGACTATTTCATTGTGTCACCCTTTCAGTCCAAGAACGTCACAACATCTGGGTGAAAGGCAAGCCAGACTTACACAGACTAGTCAATACTGTGAAGGATTTACAGTGCTGGAAATACATTGATCTTTGTTTGGATTGTGTTTAGTTTAGTCAGTGAGGCTTCCTGCAAAATTACCGCAATTTCATCATCATCATCATCATCACAGCATGCAGGTTTTAGTTGCTAAGTAACGGAAGGCACGCCAGGTGCACAACCTACCAAGCACATGGGAAAGAAAAAAGCGGCACAGGTAGCGTTTTCCATGTGTTTTTAGATGGTTTATTTTACGTTACAAAACATCATGAGCAAAATAAGCGGTCAACGCCATGGCTGAGCATTTCCGCCTTGGAACTGCAGTGTACCAATGACGGTCTCTGAAACACAGATTCAGACAGCCAGGGTGTTATACATCACATACCTAAGGAACCAATCCCATCAACTTGCAGGGTGGGGCTTTCCATATCATTAGCGTAACACTACGGCGAAACAAGGTGTATCGGAGGAGAAGCCAGGTGTAGCTACGTATCAGTATTTTTTAAGCTAAGCTTCACTATTTTCAAAACGATGGCAGAGACATACACGTCTAAATACGATGTAACATCGTAGCAGATATTGTATGTTTCACGACCACTGTGTCAGCCACTGCCAGCTACAAGCTAACAAGCTAGCAAACATCATAAATAAATAAAAGATGCTAGTCCCCAATTTTGGTGCACAACAGACTCCTCATCTGAGTCCAACATGTGTGGCTGAATCTCTCCGATGTTTCCTCTAACGGAGAAACAGACGCTAAAACTATCACTGCAGATCGCAAGCCGGTCACAGAGCTCCGCGCCACCATGTTGAGGCGTACTGCTCAGCCTGGCGGGAGCAGCGGTGGTTCATGGGACAAGGGAGATCCAGAATTTCTCAGCGAGGGAGAAAGAGTAGATGTGCTTGCAGCCCCTTTTCACAGTTTGTTATGCCTCCGCGCCGGGGGCATTATGTTTTTGGGTTGTCAGTCTGTACGTCCGTCCGGTCCAATCACATGAACCCAATACCTCAGGAACGCCTGAAGGGAATTTCATCAAACTTGGCACAAACGTCCGCTTGATGAACGATGAACGGATTCGATGTTGGTGGTCAAAGGTCAAAGTCATTCCAGTGTGCCTAGAAGAACAAGGCAAAGCCTTGTGCAAAGCACACTGGTCTATTATTCAACGCGTTTATTCCAGTGTGATTAGAAGCACAAGGCAAAGCCTTGTGCAAAGCACACTAGTCTATTATTCGACGGGCTTAGTTTTATTCTTCATCTTCCGCCAAAACTTTGCCGCACTACTCGTCCCGCAGCGTTGCCAACACCTGTACAAAAAGTACATCAAAACGTGCGGAATGATCGGGAATCGTGTGCTATGACCTGACTAAGAGATTCGCGCAGCGGTTTCCGAATTTTTTTTTTGGCTCCATTGGAATGGATGGAAAATCGACGTGAAGACAGCTCAAAAGCACTCCTCTTTGGGGCCATACAGAGTGGCCATACTTTAACGTAAAAACGTGATTAAAAGTTTAAACGGGTCACGAGACTTGGGACTTTATTTGGCCAAATGGACATTTTTTGATAGCTGGCACGGTTTTCACGAAATCGCAGTTTACGTTTTGTGAAATTTTCAGACCGTTTCAGATTTTATAATGGGTGTGTATTGCGTGGGTCGTTAAACGCTAGAGTGTGTGACATCATCGTCAGAGTGTGGGAAAGCTTTGAAATCTTTTGAAAATGTTACGAACAAATTGCTTCCTAGCCCAAAGTTGTCACTCTTCATAGATCATTTTTTCATCCAATTGTAGGAAATGTTGTGCCGGTCGCAGTCATGTAGCTATGAAATCAGTCGGACTTACACATTTTGCGATAAATGCCTGAAAGTGAGAGCAACTCCAGGATACGCTCCATAGGGGCCCATATTAAATTTCACAGAATTTTTTGGATCAGAGAAAAAAGTTACTACTTTTCGAAGCTGCCGCCGAGGTCACATTTTTTACACTACAGACCCAAATGTCGCACCATTTGTTCATCAGAGACTCCTAACTGGTCTCATGAACAATCTAAGCGATAGGAGTCACGGTTTCTGTCGTAGAAGCACTTTTATGACATGTACGTCTCTGGTTAACTCCTATTATAAACTGCCCCACTGCAGCAGTGGCCAATCACCATGGCAA
The DNA here is from genome assembly GCA_916700685.1 of Adelosebastes latens. NCBI lineage: Eukaryota > Metazoa > Chordata > Actinopteri > Perciformes > Sebastidae > Adelosebastes > Adelosebastes latens. Next base: position 2,914 of record CAKAKR010043085.1, on the reverse strand, counting down.
CTTTTGATTGCTGCCAGACAGCTGATTCACATTAGCCAATCAGTGCAGGCTGACTAACACACACACACACACACACACACACACACACTATTTACTGTATTACGCCATTTCAGTGAGCCAGCATGCTCTAAACCAGGGCTTCAATGGATCAGGGCCATAATTAATGTTATTAATTACACCTGTGATTAAAAGCCTCCAACTCTCATTGTATGATAACAGGAAACTAGCTATTCACCTACTTTTCAAAATAAAATCCCTCAACTCTTACTGTATGTTAACAGGAAACTAAACACTCCTCACGGCCCCCCAATCACCATGGCAACCACTGACAGACACGCACGCAGCGAAAGGGCCTACAGTGATGACCTCACTATGGACCTCAGACAGTCTGAATCTGCCCCCCCCTCCACACACACACCATCTCTAGCCCCCACCCATCCCCCCAGCACCAGGCACACTGGTCAAAATTTCTTGCGAAATTTTCTAGTTGATACTTCATGTCCGTCCCATTCTCGTGAAAGCGTTATCTCTGGAACACCTTGAGCAAATTTCTTCAAATTTGGCACAAACAGCCACTCTGACTCAAGGATGAACTGTTAGGTTTTGGTGGTCAAAGGTCACTGTCACCTCCCAAAACACGGTTTTGCCCATAACTAAGAATTCATACTGTATGCTAATTATGACAATTTCACGCAAATTTCGAATAGGATAAAATGATGAAGTGATCATTTTGGACAGACATGGACGTAAACTGCAACTTGACTGGTTATCGAAGGCATGCAACCATTCTAGTCTTTACTTTTATATGAGGGAAAACCATGTTAAACAAAATGTGAATCAGTATTTTTACATACAGTACTTGCCTGGAGGAGGACTTTAAAAGATATTATTTAGACCTTCTAATGGGGATCCATTAAAACAGGAGACAATAGAGCGTAGTTATAAAACCACTAACAGTAGTAGACAGCAAAAATATGGACAACCTCCAGGTCAGTCCAAATCAAACCACATGCTGTTGTCAGCTACAGGATGGAAGGTATTATTTACAGAAGCCTCAGCTTCCTGAAAAAGCTCCTTTACCTCTCACACTCCAGTGTTTGATGTCACAATGTCTCGCTGATGACTTTTTTAATCTCTCTATCTGTGTCCCTCCACTGGTCTAATTTTACCTTCCTTTCCTCTCATGTGATCCATTTTTAGATAAGGTGACGTCAATCAATTAATTTCTGCATTAAATATGAAAGTCTCATCTTTCTTTCTTGCTTCTCTTTGTAGTTGTATCTGGGCATCGTGCTGTCAGCTGTCGTCATCATCACCGGCTGCTTCTCCTACTTCCAGGAAGCTAAGAGCTCCAAGATCATGGAGTCCTTTAAGAACATGGTTCCTCAGGTACTGAACAGTTCCACAAGAATAATGTGATGTATTATGTGATTGTTTTTACAAAAGTTGAAAAAAAAGTTGAAAATATGCAAGTTTAAGCTTTCCGTTGATTTTACAGTACATTCTAGGTAAGAGAAGATGAAGGAAGAAACACTAAAGAGATCCAAAAAAAAAATTGAAAACTGAGAGCTTCTTTGTAGACGGTGTTGGAATAACACCATGTCAAATTCCTCAGTGATAATTCTGAACAAAAAAAAAAGTTTTAAGGTCATAGAAAAGTAAAACATATAAATAAAAATAAAAATATAAATAAATCAGTTTATTGTAATTTGTTTAGTCTAAAATGTGGAGAATTGTATCAAACCATAAAGGGGCATGCAATGCTTTTAAGGTGCTAAATTCCAAATTCTGAGCATATGTATGAGTTAGGTATTGCCTCCATACGGCTCTCAACATGGCGACGGCTAACAATGCTAACAGCACTAACAGTGCAAACAACGGTAACAGTGCTGACAGGGCTAACAGTCTTAACCTGGGGGGGGAACTGTTGGGCTTCTGCCTTGAAGGCATTATCAGCTGTAACCGCCGTATGAGAGCAGCGCAGCGCGGCGGCCATTAGCTAGCCAGTAGGACACACACACATGCACTAACATGCACGCATGGCCGGACCGGCTATGTAAACAAAGCACAGAGAAGCTCTTATTACAACAGGAGAGGGAGAGGTAGAGAGACTTCAGGTTGACATTACTCTATATCTTTACATAGACAATAGTTGTTTGCTGCTATATTAATGCTCTGAAATTGGAATTCAGCACCTTTAAATTATTTCAAATTGATATAAACACCATATTTAGTAGATGGCAACAAAACAGTTCTTCCAAATGAGAACTGAATTAATGCTTGTTAAACAAATAAAAACAAACTGTTTGACTGGACCATTTCAAGATTGATTTTAACTGGTCGAACTGTGATGACGGGTTCAAACTCAAAATTGATATTGATTCATATTCAGGCATCTTGCTCCCTGCGCTCATGCTGCACGTCTGTATGGGCCTATCTGTCTCTCCTCTCTGCCTTGCTGCTTGACTGAGTGCTGAGCACTCAGACTGTGGACTGGGGCTGCGTGAATCATCCACACTGATCAAATCATGTGAGCACACAACCTGCAACAGGAGCTACAGTATATCCACCATCATGGATAAAAGGATGTCTGTCATCTTATCAATTCGGACGTTCTTTCGCCAGAAAATGCGTTCCATAGGGTGTTAAAATAAGTGTGTTCGTAATTGTACCAGTAGCTCTCTCTCTCTCTCTCTCTCTCTCTCTCTCTCTCTCTCTCTCTCTCTCTCTCTCTCTCTCTCTGTCTCTCTCTCTCTCTCTCTCTGTCTCTCTCTCTCTCTCTCTCTCTCTCTCTCTCTCTCTCTCTCTCTCTGTCTCTCTCTGTCTCTCTCTCACACACAGACACACACACTCGCTGTCTCTCTCTCTCTCTCTCTGTCTCTCTCTCTCTCTGTCTCTCTCTCTCTCTCTCTCT
>CAKAKR010043071.1:0-11140 GCA_916700685.1 Adelosebastes latens | reverse complement strand
AATATATATATACATAAATATATATAAATATATATAAATACACATATATATGTAGCACCAATGTTTCTAAATTCTGCATTAGGTTTGCTGTACTTTCACTGCACATAATGTATAAAAGCGCCAAAACACTTGAAGCTGGAGGGAAGCTGCCTGATTGGTCTTCTACGTCCTCTCTCTTTATATTATGACCACTCACAACAAGCAGGGAAAACAACAGCCAATCACCGTCGTTTCTTTCTTAAGCCTCACCGTGATTGGTTGGAGGTCAGAGCAGCTGCACCAATAGCTGCTAACTTCCTGTCCCCTTTGACCTCTCACAGCCAATCACATTAGAGTATTGTCTGAGACAAGCCAATCACATGTTAGGGCGGGACTAAGCTGGAGGTTTATATCCGGGGTTGTGAGATCGAGCAGACAGTTCCATCGTTTTCAGCGTCTGTTTGTGGAGAAGAAGCTCAACATCTCACCATGTCTGGACGAGGAAAGACCGGAGCAAAGACCCGCGCTAAGGCCAAGACCCGCAGCTCCCGAGCCGGGCTCCAGTTCCCGGTCGGCCGCGTCCACCGCCTCCTCCGGAAGGGAAACTACGCGGAGCGAGTCGGAGCCGGAGCTCCGGTGTACCTGGCGGCCGTGCTGGAGTACCTCACCGCGGAGATCCTGGAGCTGGCTGGGAACGCAGCCAGAGATAACAAGAAGACGAGGATCATACCGAGGCACCTCCAGCTGGCTGTGCGCAACGACGAGGAGCTGAACAAGCTGCTGGGTGGAGTGACCATCGCTCAGGGAGGAGTGCTGCCCAACATCCAGGCTGTTCTCCTCCCTAAGAAGACCGGAGGAGCTGCAGCGAGCTCCGGCAAGGCGGGAGGCAAGAAGGCCTCCTCTCAGTCTCAGGAGTACTAGCCTGGCTGGCTGATAACTTTAACCCACAAAGGCCCTTTTAAGGGCCACCCACCCCTCACTGAAAGATCAGAGTTCCTTTTCCTGTTTCACTTTTTTGCAGTTTTATTTAAATAAACGCTTGTTTTTGTAAAAGTGGTCTGCACCATTTGTTTAGTCAGGCTAACTGAAGCTACATGCACCAGCACTACTCATTCAGCAGGTCTAGGATAATCTCATGTAATTGACAGGCACTGCACTAGCATGAGATTATGCAGTTTTTGTGCAAGCTGGGTTATAGATTACCCAATCTTAAATCATTAAAATGAGCAAATTCTCCAGTGCATAGCATTTAACACACTGCAGTTCAAATTATTCTTTGCTAAAGGCATAGCAAGAGTAAAGTCTCTTCAGTGTCCAGTTCATTAAATGCACCTAGCTAGTCAGCCTTCACCAGACCTTGACAGGCCACAGCTTCCTGCATTTATAATGTGCATTTTGAGCCTCTGGGTTTCTATATACCAGCACTACTCATTCAGCAGGTCTAGGAAAATATAATGGCCCCCCCAGTAACTGACAGCAACAGGACCTGCAGGTTGACGTGGTTCTGGTTCTTTCTAGCATGAGATTATGCAGCTTTTGTGCAAACTGGGTTATAGATGAACAAATTCTCCAGTACATAGCATTTCACACATTGCAGTTCAAATTATTCTTCACTAAAAGCATAGCAAGAGTAGATAAAAGTAAAGTCTATTAAGTCCAACAATGATCCTTTATTCTAACAGTGTCCAGGTCATTAAATGCACCCTAGTTAAAACTAATTCAGTATAGTCCCAACAATACATCATACCTTCAAGACTGACATACTGTTCAGTTTGTTGAAACCGATGTGGATTTATGGTGCTTTTGGAGGCTGTGGTGCAGTAATCTTTTATCCATCCCAGCTAAAACATGGGAAATACCACAAATTACAGCCTCCAAAAGGACAACAAAGTTTAATGATACCAATAAGAACTGAACATAGCCTTTATGGAGGTAGGATTCATTGCAGCTCTATTGTATTAAACTGCATTAGCTGCAGTTAAGAAGCTGACAACTGCATGTATGCTGATGTATAAACACCTTTTTAGATTTAGGGCAAGTCGGTTTGAAACGGTCTGTGGGATTTTATACGTTGAAACAGTTGTCTTTCAGGTGTCCTGAATAGAGTGGTTGTGTATCTGTGTGGTTAAAGCCTGCACAACACAGTAACGGTTCTCTCTGCTGCAGCTCCAGGTGTTTCCTTGTTCCATATGAAGAAACAAACAACTTGCAGCCAGTTTACGTTACAAACATGAGCACATCTGATCAAGTATATGTGGCTCTAGTGCAGCAGGCATTCCACTGTGAATTAATGTAATCCTCAATAATTCACTCTAAATATAAACTCCATCCAAATGAATAGGATATGTGATAGAAATTAGGCAGTAAATCATTAATTCAAGCATGAGCCGTTCGGTTACATGAGACAAAAGCCTATAGAAGCATTTGGATAAAGTTCCAGTATATCATGAGAGTCATAGTGTATTAAGATTACCATACATTACCATTTTGCTATCTTCTTTATAAAATCTTAACTGACAGTTAGCTCTTATAATGTACTATATAATTAGTGTTGTAGAGAGGTGCAGGTTGAAGTATTTTGTCCAGTCTGAAGGGGATGTGGTCTAATTATACAAGTATCAGTGCAAACCCCAAAACCTCAGCTGGCTAAATAAAACCTACACTGAAAGACAAATCTCCACCATGCACGCTCCATGTCAACACTGCACACTAGGTTGCATAAAAGACACCTTGTCAGCTACACCGCACAGTCATCAGACAACAAACACATCCAAGAAATGCAACTGATAACAGTTCAAATCAGCCAACGTGTCAGAACAATGATGGTGGAAGTGCACTTCACTGACTCTGCCACCAGAGGTCAATTGTGACATGTGTTGATGCCCATGCATGTTTCCATTTAATAACAATTGAAGACAGCTCACTGCACATGTTGTTCCAAAAGATATTCAACACATGCACCATAATACCACAAAAAGATTGATGAAAATGTTCCCTGCTGGAAATGAAAGACTTCACCAGTGACATTAAAATAGAAGTATATCTGAAAACCATATCAGTCCTTCCAACAGTCATTCTTAATAATTCTGTGCGTGGGATTCATTCGAGACGCGGTTATTCTAATGTCATCTGTGGTGGAGATTACTTGTTTTCTCATTACATCTCAGACATGCACAGCTAAAATCCCTCCTAACCTTTCCGTACGGAGGAGGAGAGCCTGCAGATATTTCTGTCTGCTTCGACTGTTTTATTAGTGGCAAAAGCAGCATGACGCACCGAGTTTGAACCGAGCCCAGGACAGGCTGAACCAATTACTCGGGCCTTGACAACGTGTCCAACACCACCGATGGCCGGGGCTAAAAAAATTCCAGCCTGGGAGGAAAAACTTGAATGTTCATTGGCTGTAACAACTATAATTTCCTGTCAAAGGCTCTAAATTTACCAGCTCCTCTCAGCTGTTTGTGACAAAGCAAAGCAAACACGGTGATATTCAGTTTTTTTCTCGGTTTACCTCTTCCGCTTTTTGCTGTGGTTGTACGGTATCTATGTAATTTTATGCATAAAGTCACAGAAGTTGTTGACTTGAGAGAAAGTCTGTGAAATTTCACTTCTCTCAAAGAGCAAACAATCTAATCCTTCATGAGTTTAAAGTGATCTCATCCTGACACTATTTCCATGTTGTCTTAATCACAGCTTGATGGAAAGTATTACCTAAAGATAGATCAGGGGGGCTACAGAAGGGAAATATTTTACTACTTATGCACCGAGTCTGTACATCTGAGAAAGTCTACACATCTTAGAGAACAGATCTGCCTTGTGGGAATCACAGAACAATGTTAGATTCAAATAAATGGGAAAAAGGAATGATAAGAGTGGGGAAAAAAGGTCCGGAAAGAGGGGAGGACCCGGGGTAAAGATGCATGTGGATGCACTGTGACTGTTCCACTTTGAGTCTGCCCCGACAGCAGTGTAGAACTGACCTCATATTTCCATCCTCCAGGAGAGAGAACTGGGAGACTGTTCTCATGCAGAGTTGGGAAGATGCCTCGCCTCTTGTGTTTTTAATCTTTGGACTGAATCATCCCACAGACAAGAAGATGCTCCCGGCCAGCTCTGGTAATGAGAAACAAAAATATTTGCTTGATGTGTGTTGCAATGAGAGAGAGAGAGAGAGTAAGTGGGAGAGAGAAAGATAATGGGGCTATTGTGGCAGTTTACACTTGTGGTTTACAGCCTAATATGACCCAGTTACAGTATCTCTCACTCATTGTGCACTGTGTGTGAGAGAGTTCACATACTTTCATTATGTTTTATTATCGATTTTGTGCGCGCCAATTTATAACTAAAACATTACAGAGCAGGTGGAAGTCATTTGGTTTCAAAAAGAGAGAGAGTTTAGGAGCCAAACCCAGCCGTCTCTGTGAATGGACACTTTTATGAGTGTGTGTGTGTGTGTGTGAGATCAGGCTGCCTTTGGGGCTCACGCGTCCAGTACTCAAGTACTTTGGTGGAATTACAGGCTGATGAAGTATTTCCCCAACAGGAGTGTGAGGTGCACATGTGCCTGAGTGAGTATATTTTTAACTTTAAAGTGATAAAAACCTTCCAGTGTGATGCATTTCTGTGTGATAAGGGAAAACAGGGGTAAGATATAGTTTATCATTACAACTTGTTTGCATGTAGATAATATGTACACCTCGCTGTTATGTGCATTGTCTTGAATGTGATGATAAGTGGACAGATGTTACAAAGGCAGAACATCTGTTTGATGGGATACTCAAAAAAAAGGTTTTGGGAAAAAAATCAACAGCATCCTGTTGTTGTTTTTTATTCATTCTAGTTCGTCTGGGGACTTTTTATCAGAGCAGCATTTGGCTGATCACACTACGTGAGTTGGTACTTTCTGTACTGTGTGATGCAATATATGAGAATGTGGGTGTTTTATATCAAATCAGAAGATTCAAATGCCATTCGTGTGGACACATCGTTAATATGTGGCTGCATAACAGGATAGGTTTTGTTTTTTTCTGACAAGATGTTGCAAAAATGAGACACCGCAATGTCCTGCAACTATATCTGGATCTTTGCTGTAGATGATGATCATCTGTAGAACCCATCTGTGAATCAGTCTTTCATGAGACATTGTGAGTCTCGTATGCATTCCTCCCAGCCACAACAAGCTCCACCACTCAGTCTCAGGTCAAGGTTAAGGCAAAGGTCACGTTTTGGCCTGTCAATCTTAGCGGAAGAGGCAGGATCTGTGCACTGCTGGGAGGAAGTGCTGCCCGGGTTCAGGGCAAGGCAGTCAGTCCCTGTTACCTGAATGAATGCGAGAAGGAAGGTGAAAGCTGTTTCTCATCAGACGTTCACGCATTCTTCAGCTTCAAGGAACATAAGCTGCTTCTACCTCTCTGTATCCTGCTCAAGAATTTTGTACCTGACTGCAATTTTCGCATGCTTCTGCTGTCATGTCTGGACATCCTGCAGAGATCTAACAGACATCTGCTCCACCAGTCAGGTTAGACAGTACAGAGCAGTGTGTATCTACGGGGTACACTAAAATCTGAACATCCCACCAGACACACGATTCAAGACCTGTAAGAAATCCTCACACAGGTGCGATCAGTAAAATACACACACTGACGCTGCAGCTGGCAAATCTTCTAAAAGTGGTGAACTTTTATCATCCTCGACTCATCACCAGTTTGAATGGTGAGGCTTCTCTACAGTCAGTTAAAGGCTTAAGGCTTACAACCAAGATCATGTATACAAGGAAAATAGAGTTGCATAAAGTCATAGTATTGGCTAGTAATCAAGATCAGAAGGCAAATAGTAGGGATGCAAAAACCGAACCGTAAAAAAAAACACACCGTTCAATGACTGTACAAACCGAACCGTGGGCTTGTTGATCCGTTGCACCACTATTAAAGGGACAGCGTGTAACAATTAGAAGGATCTATTGGCAGAAATGGAATATAATATAAATAAGTATGTTTTCTTTAGTGTATAATCACCTGATAATAAGAATCGTTGTGTGTTCGTTAGCTTGGAATGAGCCGGTTATATCTACATAGGGAGCGGGTCCTCTCCACGGAGTCCGCCATGTTGCACCGCCATGTTTCTACAGTAGCCCAGAATGGACAAACTCTGTTAACCTTTCCTGCTACTGGCTCCTGTCGCTGCTCTCTCTCTCTCTCTTGCTTCACTACTCACTTCCCACTCACTTATCTATCTATCTATTCATATATTTTAGAATTCAAACACATTAAAATGGTTATGTTTTTCTTCTCAAAGCAAAACCAAAACCGAAACCGTGACCCGTTGTTGAAGAGTTGCACCAGTAGCAAACAGATATTAATATTGATCATTAATCCGTCTGGATCATATTTTGCATAATCTAACCATCAGTTAAACTCCAAGGCAAAATAAAAACCTTCTTTTAATAGCCCGAATGGTTTTAAGCTGATTGAAACAAAGCATCACCTTTTTTTGTTAAAACTAACAAGGAATATCCCTCCAAGAAATTAAATTAATTCTTTCAAAGCACCTGACTTCTTTTGCTATGAAAATGTGTCAAACAACATCTTTTCAAATATCTATGTTAATAATCTTATAAATCACAATCTTATAATACTGCTACTTGATTGGGAAAAAGCAACATCCTTATTTTTTTACTTTTAAGTCGTGCTAATGCATGTGCTCCAATTATTAAGATAAGATGTGACTCAACAGAATAATTGTATATGCTTTTGTAAACTTGTCATATTACATTCTACTAGTTGATAAGGGTTGACACTGCTTTTAATTATCCCTTTCCTCAGCTGTATTACCATATTTGTTGTAGCTAGAGTGAGTCATTTACATTCGAAATCACTATTTAAAGGACATTCAGCAACTTTTCCTCCTCTCAGCTGTTTAACCTCCACATCATCACTGAGGGCAGCTGACTCAGAACATCAACCCTCTCTGCAGATCTTTGCTTCAAGTCCATCTGGTTCCTTAGCTGCCTCTGTTGTTTGTTTTTATTTTCCTTAGTGACTCATCATCTGCTTCATTTCCTCCGTCTCCTCTCTGGCCCCCGACCATGGGAAAAGCCTTGAGAGATCAATAGTGGAGTCTTTCTCCCACTCTCTCTCTCTGTCTGTAGAGGCCAAATCGTTCCTGTGGGACGGCCCAAACGATGGCTCGCATGTGTTCGCACACTTCCTGTGGAACATAGTATTTATCTATCCCATCATCACCGATGTATCGAGCACAGTGGGCGCATTATAATCCACCGTGCTTAGTCATATTATCATAAACTGTTATTCGACAGTTTTCCAGAGTGGAAATACCCACTTTACAGTCTGTTACATCAGAGGCACAGAGCTCGGAGCAGGAAGCCAGAGGACACAAGGTCTTTTCCATCTCCGTACTCCTACACCACGTTGTATTTCCTCCCCGGATCAGACTGTTAACACCTGCTTTACCAATAGACAACACTAAAGAGACTCACTGCATCGACGGGGTTCGGTCTCAGGCCTCCTCTGATCATCTGGTGCGGTCCAGCTGATGTTTCAATCAATGGAAACCCTGTAGGAGTGAATACATCTCAGGGACTCTCTGAGGAGGATCTGAACTTTGACCCCAACGCCTCTCTTCATATGGAAGGTCTTTAACCATAGGGTTTATCTGCCAAAAAAAGAGAAAGGAAGTCAATGAAAAACATGTACTTAAGTGAGATGTAATGGCACATTTTAGAGGGCAGTGCCAATGCCGGGTCCCCCTCTGTAACTCTGCACCGGGATGGGGAGGAGAAGGGGTTGGGAGGAGGGAAATAGCAGAGGAACTCAGTGAGTGAATGAAGAAAGCAAGGAGTAAGACGTAAACAGTAATGTGGACACATGCTCTATGGATTAATACACTTCAGACCAACTCATGGATCTAACTGTTGTCTGGACTCTGTAAGAGTAGAGGAATGGTAAGAGCTGCATGCCCGTCGGTGAAGTAAGTAAAGTGTTTACTGTGTTTGCAAACTGTTTCCTGCCTATTTTTATCTTGTCCTTTATAAAATATAATAAAATAACACTATTTTATTTTATTCATCATTTTAAATGTCAAATTTAATCAAGTTTTGTTCAGTGTTCACTCCCAGCAGAAATCATTTCTCTTTAAAAGTAGCAGCCCAGACTGTGTGGCTGGCGGTGTCTATTTTCAGAAGCTCATGGCAACTCTGAAGGGCATAACTGCCCCCATAATCACAGGTTACAGTGGAAGGCCCTGCATTTGCGAGCTCTAAAACTACTCTCCAGCCTGGGTGTGTACGTTAAATCACTGAGGGCTTGTGGGAGCGGGAGCATATGTGTGCACATGTGTGTGTGCGTGTGAGTCAGACAGCCAGAGACACATTAACCCTGCCCACTCTCTCCCGTCCTGTGTCTGACTGCGTGGCTCAAAGAGGGCCAGTGTTGACAGCCAGTGGGCTGACAGCAGAGGCGTGAGGGGTCCGGTGTCAGCGGCGAACAGAGGGGACGGTCTGTTCTCCGTGTCACTGGGTCCTCTGAGACCCGCACACTGGACGCAATTGTCAGATATGTGTGGTTTCACGCGGCGGCGGTGGCGGCTTCGTCTGGAGTGACATCAGACGCAGATAGAACGCCCCTGTTGTCTCTGCCGGGGCTAAACTGGGAGCACGGCAGCTGTGGATGGTTTTTGGCTATTTTTTTCAAGAATTTGAAATGATCAGTGATGTCAGCATGGGGCGACAAGGAGCTCAAGCATTTGTCGTGTGTTGGTGTGCGAATGGGTTGATGTGGTCAAGGAAAAAGCAGAATAAATGAAAGTATGAAAATGATCATCATATACATCATATACTACTGGCTTTAAAGTCACCATATCTCAACCCAGTTGATGAGATTTAGGACTGACAAATAGACAGCTCTCTCCATCACCATCAAAGCACCAAATGAAGGAATATCTTTGGAAAGACGGTGTTCATCCCTCCAGTAGAGTTTCAGAGACCCCATTGAAGCTGTTTTGGAGGCTCAAGGTGGCCAAACTCTTTACTGAGACACTTCATGTTGGTTATTTACTTAATTTTCCATCTAAAAAGTAAAGAGAACTCCTTTGAAATGTACACGTCACCAGTCAAACATGACACACAGTAATTTAAGTTTGGTCCACGGTAGACAAAACAGACACTAGATAGTAGGTAGTTGTGTCTATTTCAGTTTGGCTAGGAATGCTGAGCTGATACCAAACCGTTGCCAGGATGAGCAGCCCATGTGGGTGATAGTGAAAGACGTGGAGACCAGCTCTCAGCAGAAACACATGGTGAGTCATCTGGGCTGCTTATGTGTCTGTGTGTGATTGTTTGAGGTCCGTCTGGTCCCGTTTCCCCTCTCGTCTGATGTGAGCGGCGATGAGCAGACAGCTGGATCTAATCTGCAGCATCTGTCTGCAAACACGGAGCGTGCGTGTGTGTTTGTGTTTGGAAGATGTGCATATGAGTCACAGTGACTCATCGTGGTCGGAGGACACGGTGACCTGATGTGCGAGGGACCTGCAGGGCTCCTTCACACCTTCTGCTACGTCTCAAAAGTACAATCGTGGTGAAACGTGTAAAATCATGAATCTCTGTTAGATTGAGGCGTAAATCAACGCCAGCTTTCTTAATGGATCATTTTGTCTGGCTGGTTTCTGGTGAAACAATTACCCAGTATAATGGTTTGGTCACATGGGCTTATAAGTGGGGCAGGAGGTTTCTAAGGAAAGCACTGTTCCCATTGTAGTACAGCTGTAGTAACAGTATTCCCAGCGCTCCCATTCATGCCCTGCTCTCTCTCTCTCTCTCTCTCTCTCTGTATGTGTGTGTTTGCTTCAGGATCTTCATGTGTCAGATACTTCTGACAGTCCAGACGAGATGGAGCGTGTGAGCAGGAGGAAAGTGGAACATGGGAGACAGACGCACCAGGTCTTACAGGTGAGTCAATATAACTGAGAAGGGAATGGTTTGTGTAAGAATTTAAGGTTGTTTCAAGCATTTAAAAGTAAATTTTTTTGCAATATATCAGCAAATCAAATAACAACTGAATCTGTCAATCAGTACTTGTGGTAAGAATGGGCTACTTTTTTCACATATATACTTAAAGTTTCTGTTAATTCTACATCTTTTAAATATAAAGACAAGGACGTTTCTATGCTCTGCCTCTCTGATATGGATTCTAATTGTTGTTCTCTTTATTTCTACAAGTAACTCTGACTTTTAATGAAACAATCTTTCATTAAAATGTTCATTCTTACAGTTGGAGGATCATATAAGATGTGAGGCTATATCTTATTCAATTGTAAAAAAACAAAAAACAGACAGATTTCAGGATGAGAGCCTGTAGTACATACACTGGACTTCTTATTTGAGAATTTGAATATTTATTCTTTGCTCTTTAGCTGTTCAGACATGTAGTTTTCACTTTTAAGATTTGGTACAAAACTGACGCCCACTTCACTGAGTGTTCAGACATGTAAAATAAATATGCTGTGTGCAGAAAGAAACCTAGTAGTTTCAGGATCATGTAATGATGGTTTTCAATTGGTTTTGTTTTGACAGAGCACTCCTTTAGACCTGATTGAGACAGGCAAGTCCCTGAAAGTCCAGGCAGAGCGCCCCCACCTGGTTAGTTTGGGAAGTGGACGCCTGAGCACAGCCATCACCTTGCTACCACTGCAGGAAGGTGAACACCTGTGTGTGTGTGTGTTGGTGGGATGGGATGTGATTGAAATGATATATTTTCTCATTAATGTTATGCACTACTTATTTTATAGATATCTTAATGTTGAATGGGACATTTAAAACCTCATGAACAGCTTGTTAAATATGCAGTCCTGCCTTATCATGCTGCACCGTTACTCTGTTAATGTGACTACAACTGTAAGAGGAGCTAATAAGATCAGGGAACTTAACCCACATGGTAAACTACAGTCTGTATATCACAGCCATCTCTGTACTGACTACAGGATCTGTAATCTGTGTTATTGTTAGCATGTGCAGATGCTTCCATAAGCACATTACTCAAAATAGTCAGTTGTTCTTTAATAAGTAAGCAGTACAACTTGTCACGAGTGATGAACTGACAAAAACTGATGACATCTTACCTTCTAACCGTCTTGTTGTTACTCATGCTGC
>CAKAKR010043070.1:0-12203 GCA_916700685.1 Adelosebastes latens | reverse complement strand
CAGGAGAAGTTTCCTTCAGTCGGTAATATTCAGCAGTGACTTGTTCTGGGAGTTCTTCTTTAATGACCTCCCAGCTCTGGACGTTGGTGAAGGAGGTCAGGAGAAGTTTCCCCCCGTCGGTAATATTCAACAGTGACTTGTTCTGGGAGCTCTTGCTTAATGACCTCATAGCCTGGATGTTGGTGAAGGAGGTCAGGAGACGTTTCCTTCAGTCGGTAATATTCAGCAGTGACTTGTTCTGGGAGTTCTTCTTTAATGACCTCAAAGCCTGGACGTTGGTGAAGGAGGTCAGGAGAAGTTTCCTTCAGTCGGTAATATTCAACAGTGACTTGTTCTGGGAGCTCTTGCTTAATGACCTCATAGCCTGGATGTTGGTGAAGGAGGTCAGGAGAAGTTTCCTTCAGTCGGTAATATTCAGCAGTGACTTGTTCTGGGAGTTCTTCTTTAATGACCTCAAAGCCTGGACGTTGGTGAAGGAGGTCAGGAGAAGTTTCCTTCCGTCGGTAATATTCAACAGTGACTTGTGCCGTCAGACATTTTGTCTCCTTTCAGTCTCATTTCTGAGTTAATCCCCTTCAGATCAAACTGTGGCTGATGTTCCTCTCTCTTGATGCTAATGCTATCAGAGACAGGGAGCATCTGTTGGAAATCGCCCGGCGGACCTTCCACCTCTTGGCATTCTTCTCGTCACTCGGCCGTTCGCAGACTATTAGAGCGTTTACGCCGGCGGTAGAGAGAGAGCCGCTGAACTCATTTCACGGGTTAATTAGAACAAAAGGATCAGCCTTTCACCGGGCGAGAGGCTTTCGATTATTGAAAGGTTGTGGCTCGTTCTCCTCCCCGCGGGCCTCCGGTGAGAGGACAGAGTATATCGGGCTCCATCACGGCTAAATGCCACCTATCAATCACCCGATCACGCCTGGCCGCCGTCATTAGCGTGCCGTGATTGAGAGGTAAGCTTTGTAATCATCCTCAGGCAAATGCAGAGTGAGGATATTAATATGCTGCATGTCTGCGGGAAGTGAAATGACAAGTCAACTTTTAAAAATGAGAGCGACCAGACAGACGGAGGAGTTGAGTTCTGCTGGTCGGACACGCTGACGGAGAAGATCAACCAATCAGAAGGCTGGCCTGGTGTGATATATACATATATATATATATATACACACATATATATATGAAGCATGTTTTTATCAGAGAAAGAAGAAGCCGTGGCAGAGAAGACCGACAGTTAATGTGTCTGCTGCCAGCTAATAACCAACTCAGTCTCACAGTTCACTACATTTGATCTATTTTATTCGTGTACGTAGATTTCCCTTTTTTTGTGACGCTCAGCACGACTTTCAACAACGAATGTCCAGCAACACGAGACGTCACACTGCCGTCAGTCAGAGCTTTGTGGTTATATATTTATATATACATTGTTTTCTTATCAACATGACGTTGTTTTTTCCAACTCAACTCTGCACTTTGTCACATTCAGAGACTTCAGGATCACAGGAAAGAGAACAATCTCAGTGATAACCCATGTCCTTTCCCAATCTTTAAGAAGTGAATGCTTTATATTCCAGCTGGAGACAACATGATAACACACCTGAATATGAAGGTATATTCTTTCAGAATCCATAAACCATGAGGCAACCCAGATCTGATCCATACCATGTGACCATTTGACTTTCTCAGTGGCTTTTCATCGATCGTCTTCAGCCAGCTAAAGGTCAGGAGTTCACCGAGCTCAGGCAGTCTCACCACCACTTCCACCTCTCCTCACTCCTCGCAGAATAACCACAAGGTCTCCTGTCGGCAGAATACATCCTTTCAGAATGGAGTAGGAAGGAGAGCTGAGACTGTGACCCTGATCTACACCTCCAGACTCTCCACAGACTGCACCTCCTCTGAATCTCAATGGTACACAGAGACGTCGGCCTCCTCTCGGGCTTTTAAAAGCTTTCTTCGTATTCACACGAGTCTTTTCATTAGTTCTCTGGAGTTTTTGTTCTGGCCCTCTTAAGCTGTGAAACGAGCAGAATCAAGGCAAACATTCACAAGTCAAAGAAGTGATTCAGGTCGACGTCTCTGTTGGAATTTGGAGAAGAGAGAATGATTAAATTCACCTCAGGACATAAATTCTCATATCCAGCGCATTTACTCGCACAGAATACACAAAATAGAGACAGGAAAACAGATTATTGGGGGCACCAGACTCTCACTTTGAATAAATAGAAATACATACAGTGTCAACATACATTATGTATCGTGCTCGTCTTCAGTCTGTAGCTGGAATGGTTTGTATAGAAAGTCCTGACCCCTTTTAAAGGACAAGTCTGGTCACATTCTCTATTTCTCTTAAATCCCAAACGGATCGACTAACAAGCGTTGTGTGTTTATCAAAGCCTGAAACATCTTCTTCCTCTGTCCCAGAGAGCTCTGTCGGAGCCGAGAACTAACTCAGAGAGGAGAGACGTTTGTGGTAATCTCCATAAAGTTTGTGATGTTTATGTTTTTGGTTTTGGTTTGTGTTTATAATATCATTATTATATGTTTGTGATGTATTGGGGGCGTTGGGTCACATGGGTATGACTGCTACTTTCTTTTGATTGCTGTTGATTATCCTGATATAATAACTTGATTATTTTCATTAAATAAGATTTTGTTAAACGTGTTTCTGAATCTCACTGAATCATTTTGGTAATACGTCGGACCAAACAAACCCGGCTCCACCTCAGACTCTCTACAGCTTTTAGATTGTTTCCTGGATTCACTACCAGAGGTCTGGACTACCAAGCAGGATTCGGGGTTAGTCAGTAGACTAGTCCATGTCTGTGATTGGTCAGTAGACTAGTCCATGTCTGTGATTGGTCAGTAGACTAGTCCATGTCTGTGATTGGTCAGTAGACTAGTCCATGTCTGTGATTAGTCTGTAGACTAGTCCATGTCTGTGATTGGTCAGTAGACTAGTCCATGTCTGTGATTGGTCAGTAGACTAGTCCATGTCTGTGATTGGTCAGTAGACTAGTCCATGTCTGTGATTGGTCAGTAGACTAGTCCATGTCTGTGATTGGTCAGTAGACTAGTCCATGTCTGTGATTGGTCTGTAGACTAGTCCATGTCTGTGATTGGTCAGATGCTGTAAACTCCGCCCCGTCCATGTGAACGCGCTCGTAGCCAGACTGAGAAACTCTGGGTTGATAACCAGCGTCGTTGGACCGCTTAGCGGGGTTTCGTTTGTTAGGGTTAGTTAAACCAGATAAGGAGTAGATACCTGGGTATGGTCAACTGTCTCCGTAGTACAGGGGTTAGGGTTAGGGTTAGTTAAACCAGATAAGGAGTAGATACCTGGGTATGGTCAACTGTCTCCGTAGTACAGGGGTTAGGGTTAGGGTTAGTTAAACCAGATAAGGAGTAGATACCTGGGTATGGTCAACTGTCTCCGTAGTACAGGCCTCTGCTCCACAAACACATCAATGAGCCACACTGTTGAACTGGAAATAACCAACTGTGGACGAATCTGCCGCTAAAGAAAGTCCCCAACATGCTCCACCTCCTCATGAATGTGGATGCTTGTTTCCACCTGTGATAAATGTATAGGTTGTGTATTTTACTGGTATTTACTGTAGCCTGCAATAGCAACCTGAAGTTAAGAGACAATAAAGGAAACAAACAAGGACTGTAAGGTCGACTGGTATTAGCCAACACACCAGCAGCAGGTAGAGAGGGAGCAGCGACATCACATCATTAAAGAAGTTGTGCCGATCTGAAGCCACATTGCTTCATGGAAGCTGAACTACTGTACATCTTCTTCATGCTACAGCTGCTGAAGCAAAGTAGAACGAGAAGGGCTAAAATCATTCCAACAGGACCCTGAACATGGTGTTAATGTCTGAGTCTGATGGCTGTTGGTGTGTCACGGTTTCATCCAGGTGTCTCTGGTTGGTTTCACTCCGTCACGTCCTGCAGGTTGTCATCGATTTACCGGAAAATAAGGGCACGGATTTCCAACCAATCAGCAGCCAAACAGAAATCCCTTTGCTCCGGATCGGTGGGACATGTTCTGCTTGACCAGTGAAATGTTTGCTCTGAGATATTACACACCCTCTGAACCTCCCATCAGTCGCAGCCTCACAGACGACGGCCGTTGTGAAGCGGTGAGCGACAGGTCGTCATCGGTCGCCACGGACGCCGAGCCGTGTCGTCTGAGGTGTCACGTCCTGGGAGTCCTGGACCCCCAAAAACCCAACTACACATGTGCATGGTGTGGTTCTCTAGGTGGTACAGCTGTGTGTAACTGGATCTCTCTCTCAGTAGCAGTGATGGTGGTGTGATGTGGGAACAGATGTGACTGTGCTGAAAGGAGGGGAAGTGATGAATACACAGCTGCATGTGAGACAACAGAGACCCACTTCACAGTGTTTGTCTTCGGTCTTTTAGGACCTTTAAACTCTTGACTTTTCCAACTGTCGGACCATTAAGAAGTTGTCTTACACGGCTGATTCACTGTTTTAATCATTTATAATTGTTCTTCTTTCCTCCTGGAGACACAGTGAGACTGCAGCGTCAACGCCAGCCGAGAATCACATCGCCTGTTGCTTTATTCAGCCCCTCCAGCTAAAACTAATCAGTCTAATTCAACCGTCCTGCGATCAATAATGAAGGTTATAATGTTCGGTTTTTATTGAAACTGTTTCAACCTGATCTCATGGGAAGGCGTCAGTACAGACTACATGGCGTACACATGACATGCCGAGAGCAACAGAGACGCTCTTATTGCACATAACACGACTTACAGCTTGTTGTGTTATTCGTGCGACTTGGTTGGTTTTTAAAGAAGTGAAGAGTCGACTTTATGGTCCTTTTAGAGGATGCAGTTTGTGGTGCCGTTGAACTGGATCCCATTATATATATATATACTGTATATATATATATATATAAACATATATTATTACAGAGATGATTCTGACCTAATCATCTAAATTAAATATTTAAAATTTACACAAAAAATAGTTTGTCAGCCGTTGCTGGACTTTTATCCCTGATAAAACTTTACAGTAACAACACAGAGAAAGATGAAATAGTGTAAAGATAAAGTTAAACATTTAAAATTTAAAACTAAGTTGCTATTTATTATAAATCTGGTGATCTTTGTAGAATTACAGGCTCTCACTGTTGTGTGTGTTTGTGATTAATAAAAGGTTGAGAATGTCGTATTGTTTTATGAAATAAAGGAAACAATCATCTTCCAGTACAGCTGGATGTTTCATCAAGTAATGTCTCATAAAGTGTGACTGATTCATCCTGTAAATATCTCCAGTGTCCTCCTTCCTCGCTGACATTTTGCAGCCGAGAGTGTTTCTGAGTGTTTGATTTAAATGCTGCTATTTGTTTTCCTTTAAAGCAGCAGCAGAGTTACAGGGCAGTGAACTAGAAAATGACATTTTAAAGTCATCTGGAGCTTCTGCAGAGTGTTGTGCCCTTTCCTCAGCGGGGTAAATATTAACACCATCAACGCCGCCGCCGCTGTCTTCTTCTTCTTCTTCTTCTCCTTCTTCTTCTTCTTCTTCTTCTTCTTCTCTGAGAAGTCGACACATCCAGCAAACTGAAGGAAGCTGCAGTGAAACAGGCCGACTTTAACCTTAATCCATGCTAACACAGATTTAGCTTCATAACATTAGTATTATTGTGAGCTGTAGGCCTTTCACAGATCTAAATGATGGTCCAGGCCTCTCCTGAAACAGATGTGATCTCAGGAGACCTCTCCTGAAACAGATGTGATCTCAGGAGACCTCTCCTGAAACAGATGTGATCTCAGGAGACCTTCCTGCTGAAACAGATGTGATCTCAGGAGACCTCTCCTGAAACAGATGTGATCTCAGGAGACCTCTCCTGAAACAGATGTGATCTCAGGAGACCTTCCTGCTGAAACAGATGTGATCTCAGGAGACCTCTCCTGAAACAGATGTGATCTCAGGAGACCGTCCTGCTGAAACAGATTGTGATCTCAGGAGACCGTTCTGCTGAAACAGATGTGATCTCAGGAGACCTCTCCTGAAACAGATGTGATCTCAGGAGACCGTCCTGCTGAAACAGATGTGATCTCAGGAGACCGTCCTGCTGAAACAGATTGTGATCTCAGGAGACCTCTCCTGAAACAGATGTGATCTCAGGAGACCGTCCTGCTGAAACAGATGTGATCTCAGGAGACCGTCCTGCTGAAACAGATGTGATCTCAGGAGACCGTGCTGCTGAAACAGATGTGATCTCAGGAGACCGTCCTGCTGAAGTTAAAGGTCAGATAGAAGCTAGAATAAACCAGAGTGGACAGGTGTTGCTGTCGCTGCGTCTGCTGCTTCTGGAACATGTGACAAGTCTCATCTGAGCGTTCACATCTCTGTGTGAGACAAAAAGGACCTGACTGGACCTGACTGGACCCGGCTGGACCCGACTGGACCCGACTGGACCTGACTGGACCCGGCTGGACCCGACTGGACCCGGCTGGACCAGGCTTGACCTGGCTGGACCTGACTTGACCTGGCTGGACCCGGCTGGACCCGACTGGACCCGGCTGGACCAGGCTGGACCTGGCTGGACCTGACTTGACCTGACTGGACCCATCTGGACCTGACTGGACCTGTCTGTGTGCGTGTGAACATGCTGGAGGTCTCAACCAACAAACCCTTTCACACATTAAAACAAACCCACTTCGTCTCATCTGCAGCTTAAAGGACTCAGTTTAGCGACGCTGAGTGACGACAGCCGAGCGATTCCTGCGAGGACGTCCTCGTCGCCTCGACCTCGTGAACGCCGTCCTCCTTCTGTCCGTCACATGTGGTTGTTGTTGCCGCTCTGCCTCCTCGCTCGGCGCTGATTTGCCCCATCAGTGGAGCATATGTGTGGATTGTGCTGTCGTTCCCAGTCAGTTGATTTGAAGCCAGGGCCTCGTCTCCACAGGGAGCGCCGCCTCCTCCTCCTCCTCCTCCTCCTCCTCCTCCTCCTCATCCTCCTCTTCATCCTCTTTATCCTCCTCCTCATCCTCCTCTTCATCCTCCTCCTCATCCTCCTCTTCATCCTCCTCCTCCTCCTCCTCTTCATCCTCCTTCTCATCCTCCTCTTCATCCTCCTCTTCATCCTCCTCTTCACCCTCCTCTTCATCCTCCTCTTCATCCTCCTCTTCCCAAAAAGAGGGGTAAAGTACATTTTCTCCTATATAATATATACATAATATATATAATATATATATAATAGTTGAGTGTTCTTGAAGACTTTCTACTTGAACTGTTTTCTTTTCTTTTCTATCCTTACTTCCTTTACGTCTCTCCTTCCATCTCTCACTCCTCCTCCTCCTCCTCCTCCTCCTTCCTTTACGTCTCTCCTTCCATCTCTCACTCCTCCTCCTCCTCCTCCTCCTCCTCCTCCTCCTCCTCCTTCCTTTACGTCTCTCCTTCCATCTCTGGTTTTCTTCATCACTTTCTCATTTCTTATAAACTCAACAGCCCTTTGGGACATGAACTCTGGTCTCCTGGTTGAGAATCCTGTTTGTTCGTTGATGAAGGTTGTTGATGAAAAGGTTTAGTCAAAGTTTCCGTTAACAGAATGATCACTAGTAGATAAAGATATAGATTACACTTTCTCTTTTCATTCTTTCCTTCTTTCTAATCTTCCTTATTTCCTTTCTTTTCTCCTTTCAGTTCTTCTGTCTTTATTTTTCTTTTCTTGTCTTTCACCTTTCTTCCTATAATTTCCTTTGATTTTCTTCAACTGATCTGAAACACAACTTTCTTCTTTGCTTATTAATATTTACTTATATTTCCTGCTCTTTGCGTTCTTATCTTCCACTTATTTATTTTCTTCAACTGATAATTCAATCCTTCACAAATCCTGGTTTGTTCCTGTTGGTAAAACTAAATGACTTCTTGATTTTACAGCTGATAGTTGTTGACTCTCCGTGAAGTGAAACTGGGAGGACTCAGTGAGGACTCAGTGAGGACTCAGTGAGGACTCAGGACTTTTTCCTACTGCGGTGATAATTTCACCTCCTCCGTCTGTCAGCTGACTGACGTCTCATCAGTCGAGGCTCGGCAATGATTTTTCAGAAAGGTGGATAGTTTCTGCTCTTCACAGCGAGTCTGCAGTTGACTGTGTGAATGTCTAACTCCAGCGTGTGTGAGTGCAATTAGAGAGTTAGAAAGTGAGCGAGTGCAGCATGTCAGTAGACTCTTGACAAAGTTGCCGTCGGCAGCGCGGCTCCTCATCATCTCCACATCGGGATAAAATGAACCCATGAGACCGGTGCCTCCGAGTCCCTCAGTAGACTTAATTTAACAGAGTTAAAATCAATTTCTCGGCGCTCTCCTGGGTCAAATTAACCATCTCCTCGTATGAAGAAGCACCAACGACTTGACAGCTCGTCCAGATCCCGACTGTGTCCGTCTGTCTGTCAGCTGGCAAAACGCTTTTCATTCCTCGTCCAATCTCCCGCTCTAACTTGGAGCGCGAGCCGTCCGCATGGCGAGCTTCCATCTGCCAAGAGAGTGACGGCGCTCGTGCTGCTCTCCATATCTCCATATCTCCATATCTCGGTGTGTTTTGGTTCGCAGTAATTGCTCTTATTTGTTGTGACACACAGTGAAGATGACACGAGATGAAATGGAGCGGTTCGCTTTGGATGAAGACACTGATGGAAGATGGGAGTGTTGGTTTCGACGTGAGGTCGCAGCTTTTCCTGCCACCGCCGACTTGTTTTCATTAATGTCAGTTTATGTACTAATATTTGAGCGGTTTGGTAAACAGCAGCGAGATCGCTGCTTCTTAACTCATCTGATAAATGGGATGAAACATTTACACAAATATGTATAACTGTCACATATGGGAATAATGTTCACATGCTTCTGACCGTATAGCAGCCAAGTGGGCCGACGGTAGAAACACACCCGCCAGGTTGGTGAGGACCAAGAGAATCATCATCCACAAGGAGAAGCTGTGACACATTCCAGCTGACAAAGACAAACACATTCATGTTTTATTGGAAGTGTTTTCAAACGGTGTGTGTTCAGTTTTATAGAAGAAAAGGTTGAACGTCCTGTTAGACGGTAAGTGGTTATCGGTGTCCTGCTGTTTGGGTGCAGCTCTACCGCCGTGCTGCCGACTACCTGCGATCCTACTAACAACCTGCTTCTGGTCTACCTGCTTCTCAAACCTTCTTCTACCACAACAAGCCTTTAAAGTAAGAAAAGAAGTCAGCTGTTGTGTTGCTGTGCAGACTTTCAGTCCAATATTGAACTTAATATGAATGAATAAAAGGTCACTGTGAGGAACTTTTAACTGGTTCTGAACCATCTCAGTTTAATCCTGACGCCTCTACATGACCTACACCAGTAAACCAGACCATCAGCGAGAAGATGCTAGAGTTATTCTTAATGCTGGTCATCGGGTCACATTTACGGCACACGAGTTCACCAGAAACTCCTTCAGCTCAGACTGAAGACAGGCCCACCGTGGACAGACCCAGATCCAGCTTCGCCGCTGCCATCGACCTGCAGTCGAAGCTCCGGCGGTCCCCGCTGGGAGCCGACACCAACGCCACGCTGCTGGAGGTCCAGGCCGTGCTGCTGGGCCCGCTGGAGGGAAGGGAGGCACAGGAGAACCAGAACCAGGACTGAGCGGGGCAGACTGTCAGTAACATGAGAGGTTTCCTAAAGGGATGCTCAGAAACACTTCGGCCTTCGTCCACAGGGAGCGCCACAACCATCACTAAATGGAAGTTCCTCGTAGTAACTTTAATGGTTAAATATGTTTATATTGAACGATGAATCACATTCAAACTGTCATTACGATTTAATAAAAAACAAACAACCGGGTCAGAAACAACTGGCTCCGTGGGCTTCACGTGCACACGCTGCCCTACGCTCCTCGCCATGTGCAAGCTTTGATGCTCGCCGTACTACCGTGTGAAAACGGCCACGGCCGGGTTTAGGGAAACTGAAGGAACTGATGATTTAATGTTCATACCAGGCCCGCCTGGTTGTTCTTTTATTCAGATTATATATAAGATAAGTTATGATGGTTATGTGACGCGTTTACACATTATAATATGCTACCATGATTAAGATATGCTGTTCATATTCATGTAATTTCATTACATGAAACTCACATGACTGTATCAGTGTTATACTATAGGAGGATGTATTGCTTGTATATAGTGAATAATACAGAAGATAAGATGATTTCCTCATGTGGTTGGAGAGCGAGATGAGCTCACATTAAACATTAAAGGTTGTCGGGGGCAGAACGCCGGCGTGTTTGGAAGCGAAGGCGGTGACTGCTCCCCATCTGAAAGCACCTTAAGTGGTTAGTTTGGCAAATGTGAGCCGGGTTAATTACCTCATTAGCAGTAAATGGTCGCGCACTGCTGCATCTCAAATGAAAGGATCCTGGACCATCGCCCACACAGCGGACGGGACCGTCCCAAACACCGTCAATAATATCTAAAAAACATTGTTTCATTCAGCGGAGATTTTACTTATGATAATAATAATAATAATAATGATAATAATAATAATAATGATAATAATAATAATAATAATAATGATAATAATAATAGTAACTCCAACCGTCAGATTAATGTAGAGGAAAACTCTGAAATGTAATGAAAGAAAACTAAAAGTATGTCAACCTGTAAACTCTAATTAAAGACAGAAGTGTAGTAAAAGTACTGGACTGTTTTCCCCCCCGAGCTCCCAGCAGCCTCTGGGCTTGGTGTGTCGGCCGCTACGCAGCGATGCGAGATAACTCGCCGTGTCACAGGATGCCTTTTAATAACGGCCCAGATGATAAATTGCTTTAATCAGAGGAGCGGGCTTTTCCTGTAACTTATGATACAGGAAGCTTGTGAAGAGAATTGTTACGCCAAGCCTCATTGAGCATCTTAATGTGAATCTTTACGTGTCCACAATTAGATTAAGGCTGCGACACGGCGGCCGGCCCGGCTGGCGGTGGATCGGCTCTCTGTCGGCCTCTTCTTCTTCTTCTCTGGAGCGACGGATGGAGAGGAGTGTGAGTGTGTGTGTGGGAGTCAGTGAACGGATCAATGGAAGTCATTATATGGTGCTTACCGTTTGGCCAGGTCGTGGTGTGATGGATGTGCTGTGGCAGGTAACGGTGCTCTGCAGCCTCCGCCTGAGCAAACGCAGATGATGAACTCAGATGTGTTCCCTTGTCAACAACTCGTCCCGACTTCATCTGGTTCAGCGGCCGCCAGCGGAGCCTGAAGGCCGCCGCTCGCTCCGTGTACAAATGGTCAAAATGACACAGATGTAACCGGAATGACTCGACGCTTTGGGCTCACACGCGGAGAGGAAGTTTAAAATGCTTCCCTCCGGGATCAGCGAGAGACGGGATCTGATTCTGGGATAGGTTTTGATTATTTTATTTCACAGCAAGGTGTACTTATTGCACGCTAAACGCCTTGCATATTATCGTAGCATTTACTGTGCTGAATGACTGAAGGACTGAAGGACTGATAACAAAGACAAAGATTTGGGGGGAAAGAAGGAGAATTAAAATAAAGGGGACATGAATTAATGGGTGATGTTTTATGTTTTGTCTCCTAAAAATGACGTTCCCAAATAACTAAACTGCAGCGGGAATTACGTTTAGAAGGAAAAAAATTTTTCCAGAAGAAGTTTTTGTTTTGACGGATCATAAATAGGTTTCTAATGACAGTCCGCGTTAGTCCGCGTAGGGAGGAGGTTGAAGTGGTGGATGGGTCCAACAAACACAGGACTTTCACCAGGAGATCGCTGTTCGTGTCCAGTGTGAAACTAAAGGTAAATGTTCACTTATTTCAGTTTATGTACATGACTTAAATAACATAACAAAACATGTGTTTTACTAAACATAACCAAGTACTTTTGTTTTGTCTTGTTTCAATGTCCAACGTTAACCCCGTGTTTAACACTGCGACCCTCCGTATGATAATAATAACAATAATAATAATAATAATGATAATGATAATAATAATAATGATAATAATAATAATAATGATAATAATAATGATAATAATAATGATAATAATAATAATAATAATAATGATAATAATAATAATAATAATAATGATAATGATAATAATGATAATAATAATGATAATGATAATAATAATAATAATAATGATAATAATAATGATAATAATAATAATAATGATAATAATAATG
>CAKAKR010043064.1:6187-20473 GCA_916700685.1 Adelosebastes latens | reverse complement strand
AGTAATGTTAGCTGACCAGACGAAGGTCTCTCCATGAATCAATGCTGATCCTAGTGTTGGCTTTTCCTGCCTCAGCCTCCCGACCGCGATCGGAGGGAACAGGGGAGACACCGGAGTTTTGGTCGGAGACGATAACGTTTCTCTCTGCGGAGCCCCGTCACTTCACAAGACACGGGAAACCTCTGTTGGTCTGGAGGAGCTGCAGCAGTTATTTCTGCACAAACGTCCACTGTACATTCACTAGATATTCTCAGAGCTAAACTAACTCTTCTGCAGTGTGTAGTGTGCACGCATGCATGTGAGAGTGGAGCGAGAACGAGCGCGGTGTGTGAGTGAAGGCAGGCAGAGGAGCAGAGGAGCAGAGTACAGCAGAGACTCCGGTCCTGGAGACCAAAGCTACGGTCTCCCCCGCGTCCTCCGACCGCGACCAACACTGTTTAACAGACGGGCTTTACTAGATACAACTTTGCGGTTTTGGTGCTTCCGTGTAGTTTGTGTTGGAGTCTGAGTCTGAACAGCGTAGCCACACGGGAGCGCGCATGGGACACCGACCCAGATTGACTTATACGTGTAAGAAGTTACAAACAGTCCCTTTAAAGCCGTGTGCTCCAGTGTGCTTATTTCTGATTTGTGATTCTATTTCTTCTGTCCTTGAGGATTGTGGTGTTGCTAACCCTGAAGTTACTTCTTCCAATTTAAACTCCTATAATTTAAATTCTACATACAGATCAGATCACCCGCTGACTTATTTGAGAGCTCCTGCATGAACTGATCTTTCATCCTCTGTTCAACAGTTATTTTCACTCAGCTGATGTGTGAGACAAGACAAACATACGGTGATGCAGATACACCAGATGTATACACGTTAAGCAACTAGTCGTACATTATGCAACTGATATTTATAGTATACTTGTGAGACTTCAGCCTGGGCTTTTCTCTCATCATGCTTGTGAATCGCTGATAGATGATGAAGTTGCTGTATAAAGATGAATTCTGAGCTTTTTGTTGTTGCAACCTCCAGTATATCGTATATATCATCCTTAATCCCAGATAGTGACTGCTCTCTGACTGTGTCCCCTGCAGGGAGACAGAGAGCTGTCTGTAAAAGGAGAGGGTGGACAGCTGTACCACTGGATCCTCCCCTCCTTCTTCCAGCTGCTCAAAGACCTGGTGGAGGAACGAAGGGACTTTGCAATCATTTTTCGTACGTTTGGAACCGACCTACCTCGTGTGCTGAGAGCTTTATCCAGAGCGCTGAACGAAGGGGCTCATCCACTCTTCCCTGATCTGCCTGATCTCAAGGTGAAGTAGAATCACACTTATTTATCATGAAGCCATGAGTTAAAGTGAGACATTCAGTGGTGTACTATGTTTATTCTGGTAAGTTAAATTGATTACACCAACACATTTGACCCCAGCTGAGGGTTTGGGGTTAATTCACCAGGGTAAGGAAATGTCTGGTTTACTTATACAGTATAACCCAACATCACACACAGCCACTGAGTGGGCTGTACAGCAACACTTCCTAACACAGACTTAGAGGAATACTTCACCCCGTTACGGTCCGGCTCTAAGACCACAGAGAATAAGAGAAGCAGACACGAGGGATTCATTAAAAGAAAAGAGTTTTATTTAACAAAGGTTGAATTAGTTTAACAAATGATACTGGCAGGAAAACGTCCTGCCAGGTTAACTCAGGTAATGATAAATAAAGAATACAGCAGGTCAAAAGTTCAACATAGCACAAGGTGGTACCAGGGGAAAAGGAGGAAACTATTACCTAAACTGTTCAGTAGGCTACAGACCTACAGGCCACACAAACACTATTCTGAATTTGACAAACACAGAATTCGGACCGATCAGCCTATTATTATTTTATTTTTTAGACTTCTTCATTGAACTTATTTTCAAGTTAAATCAAATGAAGGTTATGATATGGCTATTTAAAACATGTGTCCGGTATTTGTTTGATTGTGGAATATTAATGGCCATATTGGCCACTAGCGTAAACTCTGGTTCTAATATCTGTATATGTTTATATGAACTAGTGTCCATGTGCTCCAGCTGCTTCAGTTAAAGCACCACATCACTTAAATAACAATATTGATTTCAATAAATTTAACCATTTTCGATTTTTATGCAAATGTACAACATGATGGTTTCAGCTCTCTAACCTCTGACAGCACTATTAAATCATATCACTATATTTAATTCCTCAGTGTGTGATTCAGGGACAAAACAGACCCAGTGTGAGTCGATGGATGTGGACTGCTGGAATCAGCCTCTCACCTGCCATATACACACACACACACACACACACACACACACACACCTCTGTGTATACAGTATGTAATCCTATCTCTAAGGTGGCGAGCCCCAGCGAGGTCTCTGCGTTAGGTGAAGTGTACCAGGACAGAACCAGGACAGACAGGGATCAGGACTCAGAGCAAACTTCCCTCATTTATTAGTTTACAGAACACAAAACAGGAAGTCAATCAGTTACCAAGGCACTTATCGACTCATGAATCAAATACAAAATTAATAACCGTCAGTTGCCCCTTTCAAGAGCTAGTTTACACCTCTGTGTTTATATATTTATTACGTCTCAATATGCCTATACATTTACTACATTCCTGTTTATACTTTTGTGTATTTATTACTTCCCATTAAGCACATACATATTACATTCCTGTTTACGCCTTTGTGTATATAATGTATATATTTATTACTTCCCATTAAGCATACTACATTCCTGTTTACATTCACTTTATCCATTTGAAAATACTGTCTACCACTAATTTACATTATTTATTTCATATTTTATTTATGTTCATATTTTAGCCCTATATTTGAACTTGCACTATATGTGATTTCCTTTTCTAAATATACATATTTAATGAGCATTGAGATCCAAGATTTCCAATTTACCAACGACTGCTTCGTTGTAATTGTTGTGCACGTGATGAAAAGAAAGAAAGTGTAAACTACTGATAATGTGATATTGTGACAGCCCTACTGGGGACACAAACACAAACGTTATAGAGGAGTTTTGAACCAACTCACCATCTGAAACACAGGAACATCATTAGTTTACAGGCATGTGGTCTCTCTCTTTCTTTCTCTCTCTGACTCTGACTCTCCCTCTCTGTTTCTCTCTCTGACTCTTCTCCTTCTCTCTTTGTTTCTCTCTCTGACTCTGACTCTGACTCTTCTTCCCCCTCTTTGTTTCTCTCTCTGACTCTTCTCCTTCTCTCTTTGTTTCTCTCTCTTACTCTGACTCTGACTCTTCTTCTCCCTCTCTGTTTCTCTCTCTGACTCTTCTCCTTCTCTCTCTGACTCTTCTCCTTCTCTCTCTGTTTCTCTCTCTGACTCTTCTCCTTCTCTCTCTGTTTCTCTCTCTGACTCTTCTCCTTCTCTCTTTGTTTCTCTCTCTGACTCTGACTCTGACTCTTCTTCCCCCTCTTTGTTTCTCTCTCCGACTCTTCTCCTTCTCTCTTTGTTTCTCTCTCTGACTCTGACTCTGACTCTTCTTCCCCCTCTTTGTTTCTCTCTCTGACTCTTCTCCTTCTCTCTTTGTTTCTCTCTCTGACTCTTCTCCTTCTCTCTTTGTTTCTCTCTCTGACTCTTCTCCTTCTCTCTTTGTTTCTCTCTCTGACTCTGACTCTGACTCTTCTTCCCCCTCTTTGTTTCTCTCTCCGACTCTTCTCCTTCTCTCTTTGTTTTTCTCTCTTACTCTGACTCTTCTTCTCTCTCTTTGTTTCTCTCTCTGACTCTGACTCTTCTCCTCCCTCTCATCCTCAGTTAAATGTGAATATGACTCCGGGGAAGATTCGCTGCAGCAAGAGGGGAATCGTCCTGAGCCGAGGCGAGGACCGCATGTCAACCCGTGATGGAGAAAGAGGCCTGTACCAGTACCTGAGCTCAGTCCAGGGCCTGGGCGGCTTTAATGACCACTTTGACTGGTATGCTCTCTCTCTCTCTCTTCAAGACACAACTAATATGCATTTTGTTTATTGGCAAGAATATGGCCATACAATACGTGTCGTGAAGCAAGGCAATATATTGATATTTTTAAAAATCAGATTTTAGGACGGTCGTAGTATAAAGAACAAACCACCATGTGTATAAAATCTGAGTTAAAAAAGTTCACTTTTTTATGCCATTGGAAGAGCTTTGGGATCAGCATTCACATTCATCACAGTCCTGTAACATCAACACACAACACAATGAGCCACTGTGGATGGATATTTCCTTCCACCCCTCTGTCCTCTCTCTATCTGTCCTCTCTCTATCTGTCCTCTATCTATCTGTCCTCTATCTATCTGTGCCTGTTTGTCGTTCAGGTGGGCCAGTAATTCCTTCTCCATCCATGGGGGGAAGCCGTTGTGGGTCGACCCCTTTGACCAACATGTTCAGCACATCTTCATAGACGACAACATCCGTCAGAACGACGAGGATACCATCGTTCATCCCAAGGTACGTCGGCACATCAACATGAATACACCAACCACTATTGGCAGCCGTCAGGATTGTAACTATACAGTCACGCTGTTATTTTCAGTGTCCTAATTTTCGTTCCACTCTGGAGATGATTCTGTGTTTAAGTCGGAGCCAGGATCTCAGATATGGCTGTCGAACAGATAACTCTGTACACATGCTGCGGTGGCATTTCCTTTCATGTTCTGAGAGCAAAATCTCAGCACTTTGTTATATAAGCATTGAGTCAGTGGTACTGACCTGCAGCTCTAAGAAACCTTTCTACAGATATGTGGTCATTTGGTTAGACTAGCTGGAGTGGATCTGGTGTTCCTGAGGGCAGACTGGCTCTGACCCACTCAGGAAGACTGTGTGCAGCAGATTGTAGCAGCACAGGTGAAACCTCAAACAGCCAATGATCAGGTCATGATCAGTCCTTAGAAACAGATCAGTTTACTCTTTTAGCATCACACTAGCTCTGTTTATAATGTGCAACTTGGTCTGTAATAAGTGAACTTTATAGAGTATATGCAAAGGTTTGTGATCTCCCACCCTCTCTCTCTTCACTCTAGTCATTATAATTATACGTTAAAGGGACTGTTTGTAAGAATCAGAAATCGCTTGTTAACAGCTACACCTGTGGCCGTTAAGTCAACGAAAGTCAGCGTCCTGTTGCTCGCGCTTGTGCTCGCTCTACATAGACATGAACGAGCATTGATCAAAACAGTGAGGCGACACACGTCAGCTAAAACCACAATATCACTCTATATTTCAGCTGCTTGGCAGTAATGTTAGCTGACCAGACGAAGGTCTCTCCATGAATCAATGCTGATCCTAGTGTTGGCTTCTCCTGCCTCAGCCTCCCGACCACGGTCGGAGGGAACAGGGGAGACACCGGAGTTTTGGTCGGAGACGATAACGTTTCTCTCTGCGGAGCCCCGTCGCTTCACAAGACACGGGAAACCTCTGTTGGTCTGGAGGAGCTGCAGCAGTTATTTCTTTATTTCTGCACAAACGTCCACTGTACATTCACTAGATATTCTCAGAGCTAAACTAACTCTTCTGCAGTGTGGAGTGTGCGCGCATGAACGTGAGAGTGGAGCGAAAGAGTGAGAACGAGCGCAATGTGTGAGTGAAGGCAGGCAGGCAGAGGAGCAGAGTACAGCAGAGATTCCGGCCCTGGAGACCAAAGCTACGGTCTCCCCCGCGTCCTCCGACCGCGACCAACACTGTTTAACAGACGGGCTTCACTAGATACAACCAAGAGGTTTTGGTGCTTCCGTGTAGTTTGTGTTGGAGTCTGAGTCTGAACAGCGTAGCCACACGGGAGCGCGCATGGGACGACGACCCGCAATGATTTATACGTGTAAGAAGTTAAAAACAATCCCTTTAAGCCTCTGTTTCTTGGGAAAATGTTAACAGTTCTACTTTCTGACGATGCAGCTTTATTTAATTTTTATTATTTTATTATTATTTATTATTCTATAGTGAACAGAGCAGATCAGAAGCTTTCTGTCTCCATCTGTTGAAGTTATTTTGTACTTGAACACAGCTTGGCTCTTCCTCACATACTGAAAACAACTGACCATGATGGTTTCTCTCATCTCCTTACAGTGCAAACACAGAGCAGGTGTGGTTGTTAGCAAATATCAAAGATACTTATTAATATCAATTAAATTAATATTAATAAATTATCTATCTATCTATCTATCTATCTATATATATATCAATAATAACGGGCCACCAAATTATGTTTGTGTGGTAGGTCAAACGGCTGTTATAGCAGCGGTGGGTAGAAATGGAGCAATATGATTTAAAAAAAGTTATTTTTATATATATGTCACTATATCCTGACAGTAGTGCATGAGACAGGTAATCTGAAAAAAAATCATGTCCCTCGGTGTCCTCTGGTGCTCCTAACGGCATCTGCAGGATTTCACAGACTGGAGGAAAACAACCAATCAGAGCTGATCTGAGGTCCATCTGCCGTCTCTGAGCAGCTGTCAATCACTCACCAACTCTGATCAAACGGTCAAACGGTCAAACCGCGCTGATCAAATATGAATCAATATTCTGTTACTGTAATGCCTATTTCTCTCCTCAGATGTTCTCAGAATCATCTTGTAGTGTACTGTTTAGCTGTAAAATGGGAAAGTTTGTGACCCGGCAGCCATGTTGAGATCAAGTTGAGGAAATACCAAGCACCGCCCACCAGCCGGAGCACAGCCAATAGAAACGCTCTCTTTCTCTCTCTCTCTGAAATGACATGTGATTGGTCAAAGTCTCCTTGTCACAGGCTAGATGTTCTAAAGCCTGAAAACAGCCATGAGGAGGAGCAGAAGTCTAGTTTTCTCTCAGAACACTTGAATTACAATATGCTGAAAGGTTATTATGGGATTTTTGCCCAATGATGCCAAAAACATTCCGCCTACTGCCACTTTAAAATGGCTATCAAAAGTAATTAGTAATTATCAAACTAATTATTGCGTAATTTGACTTACTTCATATTAAGTCAACTCACTGCTCACCACCCTTCTTAACAAAGGGAAAATGAGAGTCAATTAATGTAGTCTCATAAAGTATACTAAACTATCCATTTGGAACTCTAATTAATAATTAAAGGTCCCATATTGTAAAAAGTGAGATTTTCATGTATTTTATATTATAAAGCAGGTTTAAGTGCTTTATAAACACTGTTAAACTATCAAAATGCTCAATATATGAAGAAATACACACAGCCCGTATTCAGTAATTGTGCGTTTGAAACAAGCCGTTAGGATTTCTGTCCATTTGTGATGTCACAAATATACAATACATTGATTATTACACGGTTTTAAACATAAACATTCGAAATGTGTCCCAGTTTATTTCCTGTTGCAGTGTATGTAAATAACATCAGCTGACAGGAAGTAAACATGGACCCAAACTGTTGCCTAGCAATGCAATTCCGTTGCAATTCTGTTGAAATGAGCTAAAACAGAGCGTTTCAGACGGTGGGTAAATACAGGTATATTCAGGCAGACATTATGAGGAAAATAATGTGTTTTTTGATCATTACAGCATGTAAACATGTTCTTGTAGAAACACAAAATACAAGTATGAACCCTGAAAATAAGCACGATATGGGACCTTTAAATGAATAACTATAAAGTAAACCATGACGGTGTTGCATTCAAGAGTCCCAGTAAACCACCAACAACACCAGGACCCTGAAACTGAAGCAGCTAAATGATTAAACATGATTTAACATAACAACCCACCATCAGCCAACATGCATTCAGTGTCATGTTTGATCCAGTCTTTTCAAGTATTCTCAACTATTGTGAGTGAATATTTATTTCTCGTCAGTGAGTTGTTGATGCCATGGTCACTATGATACTATTATGTGTATTATGAGTGTTTGTTTTTTTAACTTGGTCAGAGACAGTATATTAATGTAAGTATTTATGGATAAAGTAGCTTCAACAGACGTGTTGGTGAGACTGTAGCTGTTTCAGAACTCCAGAAAGCTACCTGACCCCTCTCTCCTCTGGTTTCTCCCTTTCTTCCTGTGTGTGTCTGTGTGTGTTTCTCAGGTTTTCTTGGATCCAGGTGGTGCTGAGACTCGTACAGCGTGCACCTCTGAGCTCTATGACATCACACTGGTCCAGACCGACCTCCTCCAGGCCATTTCTCACCCAAGCTACTTCACTCAACGCATCCACATCTGCCTGGAAAATTATGAGAGGAACCTCCATCAGGGGGCATGCTAGGACACAGTCCACCTGTACAGTATGTTCCTGTTTGTAGGTAGAGCAGGCTAGGACACAGTCCACCTGTACAGTATGTCCTGTTTGTAATGTAGGTAGGGCTGTTACACACAAAGGTTGATGACTTGTTGAAGGACTGCAGTTCATCAAACCACAGATGTGGAGGACGGTTACAAGAATAAATGAACATGGATGATAAGTAGGATTTAGATTCATCTACACACACCGTATCTGCTGCAGGGGAGCAGTAACAGGACGTCAGCGTATACGAAGGGCCCTTCACAGATAGACTGCACTGTCTGCTGTCCGAAGGTGAACCGCCACTAAAAGAGTTTTTGTCTCGATTAAGCACTGAAGTGGCCGAGTCAGATTGCATTGAAGGCTCTGTGGCTAATCACAGGATAATTACCCTAACTCTCTGAAATCTGAGTCAGACAGCAGAACTGGGGTCTGATAAAACCCTCCATGTGTTGCATTAGTTGTCTTCATTTGTCATCCTCCGCGTGTGACGCTTTCATGTAGCTTCTCCCTTACTGTAAGATTGATTTCTCTTCAGAAATCGGCCATCGTCGGCCATCGTCTGCATTGTTTACATCCACTCAGAACTGAAAGGTGATACTTGAATATGTCCAGATGACTGAAAAAGAATCTGTATGAGTTTGTAACTGAAGAGAAATACCTCAAAGTGCTCCATAAACACATTATGAAGGCATCACATTAGAAAAATGACTTCAAATATGAATACAGTTTAATTTGACTATATCAGAATCACACTAGTGGATATTATTAGACTCATAACGACGGGTCAGAGTAATCCAGCGTACATAGTAACATCTATAGACATATCATTGGGTTGAACAGGAGTTTGTGTTTTTATTGTTTGACACACTGGATAAGTTGAATTTGTGTGGAAGTTAATAATTATTAAGTATATTATAGTGAGTACTTACTTTGCTTTTAAGGGTTTTAGGATTTACTTATTGTTGAGCTTTCAGGGGAAGATTGAATTCCTATTTTTTCTCAGGTCAAAATTTAGAGAGACAGCTGAATGCAATAGTGTTAATAATCTAAAGACAACATAGGGTTAATAAGGTTTATTAGAACAGTGGAGTGATGATACCAATGCTACACTTTTATCATGGAAGTGAAGACGTTGGTAAAATGAAAATATCACAACATTGAATATGTTCATTTCTGAAATCATTGTTGCATTTTATAGTAAAATGATCATTATGATATAAGGGTTAGGGTTAATATTAATAATGCTGTCAATCAGTTACTAATTCTCATCAAACAGCAGCCTGCAGAGGTCATTCCTTTAATTATTATACAAGAAAACAAATATGCAATTCATGAAGGAGTGTTTGAAATGATGTCGAGCAAGTATGACTTCTACTGTCACGTATTGTTCAAGACATCAAACTGTGGATGTATTTAAATGACTAAAGTTTGATCAACTAAAATACAGTAATACTGTATTTCTGAAGAATGCTTGCACATGATGCGTTGACTAAATGATCTGTAGGCTTGGTAATAAGCAATGCAACTCATTATAACTGAGCTAATATACAGTATATAAGAGGTGGTAGCAGGAGGACTGAGCATGGGAGGTTTTGCACACTGAAACTGACTAAACAACTGTAAAACACTTCAGTATTGTGCGTTGACGTCTCATCCACACCGGCTTGTTGTCATGGATTCTGATGCATTGGAATGCACATCACATCAAAACTTGAAAACTGTCAGCTTATTTATTTTTCTGATATTTCCATTCGGGGTTAAATAAATGTCTGTTTTTTGTAAACTGTTTGGTGTTTTTCGTAATGTTGTGAGCACACAACATGAGATGATTGTTGGTGTTCTGTAATCATTATTATAATAATAATAATAATCTATTTGTATAGCACCTTTCTAAACATAGTTACAAAGTGCTTGCACAGATTCAATGAAATACAGACAAAATGAAAACAACAATAAAAGAACAAAACATAAACACCAAATAATGAGAAAACTAACACCCGTAACCAGCGGTATCAAAACAATAAGATACAACACATACTGTATGCCAAAAGAGGACAATATAAGGTGTGGAAAAGGTGCACCAAGCTGTTGCCTTATGGAGTTAAAAAAGGTTTTTAAAAGAGATTTAAAATTGGTTATAGAGCTGGCTTACCTGAGGTCCTGAGGTAGGCTGTTCCAGAGTCTAGGGGCATTGATGGCAAAGGCCCTGCCTCCCTTAGTCACCAGCCTAGACCTGGGTACAACCAGTAAGGCCTTAGTCACCAGCCTAGACCTGGGTACAACCAGTAAGGCCTTAGTCACCAGCCTAGACCTGGGTACAACCAGTAAGGCCTTAGTCACCAGCCTAGACCTGGGTACAACCAGTAAGGCCTTAGTCAACAGCCTAGACCTGGGTACAACCAGTAAGGCCTTAGTCACCAGCCTAGACCTGGGTACAACCAGTAAGGCCTGGGTACGACCAGTAAGGCCTTAGTCAACAGCCTAGACCTGGGTACGACCAGTAAGGCCTTAGTCAACAGCCTAGACCTGGGTACAACCAGTAAGGCCTTAGTCAACCAGCCTAGACCTGGGTACGACCAGTAAGGCCTGGGTACGACCAGTAAGGCCTGGGTACGACCATGTAGGGAGTAAGGAGCTCAGTGAGGTAGCTTGGTGCCAAACCATGCAGAGCTTTAAAAGTTAACATCTTAAAATCAATTCTAAATCTGACAGGCAGCCAGTGAAGTGCAGCTAAAACCAGAGTGATATAATGTAGGTAAAGTTAAACTGATTAGTCCGTCTCTGCTCTGACACCATGAACAACATGATCAATATGATCAATATGATCAATATTATATTATGATATGATTGTGTGTGTGTGTGTGTGTGTGTGTGTGTGTGTGTGTGTGCGTGCGCGTGCGTGTGTGTGTGTGTGAGAGAGACCAGGTCAGGTCCACTGGGTATTAATTAAAGACAGTACAAAGGGAGGTGAGTACATGACTTTGTGTAATTCCATATGTTGTAATGAACATTAAAAACGTCCTCATCAGCGTCCTGCAGCTACCTGGAGCTGCTACAGGGGGAAACAGCGTCCTGCAGCTACCTGGAGCTGCTACAGGAGGAAACAGCTACCTGGAGCTGCTACAGGGGGAAACAGCTACCTGGACCTGCTACAGGGGGAAACAGCGTCCTGCAGCTACCTGGAGCTGCTACAGGAGGAAATGATGGAAGCAGAAGACCAAATGATGGATAGAATAGTTCCTCCCTCTGTAGTTTGGCATGAGATTAAAAATACAAGCTGGGCTTGAAGTGAGGTTTCAACAGGTGTCCTGATTGTTGTTGTTCTTTCCTAAAGCGTTAGTGTAATTGACTGCTTCATTATGGGGGGTGGGGGGGTCGGACACATTAAGCTCTGTCCCAGGCTGATTGGAATTGATGATAGCGGCGCTGCCGGCAATCGACTGAACATTTGATGATTTACTTACAAAGCAGATGGAGCAATGGTGTCAGCCAAGGTGACTAGATGGGAACTAGAGGATATTCTGTTACTGTAATGTCTATTTCTCTCCTCAGATGTTTTCAGAATCATCTTGTAGTACACGGTTTAGCTGTAAAATGAGAAAGTTTGTGACCCAGCAGCCATGCTGAGATCAGGTTGAGGAAATACCAAGCACCGCCCACCAGCTGTAGCACAGCCAATAGGAACGCTCTCTCTCTGAAATGACCTGTGATTGGTCAAAGTCTCCCGGGCTAGATGTTCTAAAGTCTGAAAACAGAGCCATGAGGAGGAGCAGAAGTCTAGTTTTCTATCAGAACACTTGAATTACAATATGCTGAAAGGTTATTATGGGATTTTAGCCCAATGATGCCAAAAATATACTGCCTACTGCAGCTTTAAATGTGGAACATGACTTATTTTATTTTCATTAAAAAAATAAACTGCAGTAGTTGTAGTAGTAGTAATAACAATATTTGTGTAGCACCTTTCATACAAGAAATGCAGCTTTACAGTGATGGAAAACAAACAGAATGAACATAACGGAAAATAAAACACACTCGATCAGATAAAAAAAATAACATGCAATAGATTAAATGTAAAACATCAAATAAGATCGATAAAAGCCTCTGAATAATAATACTAATACTAATGATATTAACATCAGTATCAGGCCACAGGAGGGCAGCAGCGCCGCTCTGGGAGCAGCCTCACCTTTACACCCAGCATCCTTCCTCCAGGTGAGTCTGGAGGTACCTGCTACTGGTACTGGTCCTGGTACTGGTCCTGGTCCTGGTCCTGGTCCTGGCGGTGGGTGGAGAGCCGGAAACCAGCGTCTCAAAACCAGCATGACACAAGAAGCAGCGTTGTGTGCGTGAACAGGTTCGAGTTAAAGCGGCGGTGATGAGTCGGGTTGGTGGAGGACAGCGGGGACAGCTGGACAGCAGGGACTACATGCACGCGCTGTGGTGAGTGAGGGGGGCGGGGGAGGGGGGGGAGAGAGAGGAGCGCGAGAGGAGAGATGTTGATTCAGTGTTGGGAGGAGGACGGAGAGAGAGGAGCTGCTGATGGTCTCTGGTCTCTGGATTCTGTCTCTGAACAGGAACACGATCACACGGAGCGATCTGTCCACCGCTGTCCCCGCTGCTGACGGTCCGTGTCTTCACATTACGCACCGCTGACTGCCGTACACACAGACAGGTAAGGAGGACTGCTGTCTCCAAACTTTCCACCTCTCTGCGTCTCGGTCCATGCGGTCCAATGACGCACCGGTCCGGGTTCAGTCCGGTCCGGTCCGGCGCTCCTACGGACTTTTTGAAGCCGCTCGTGAGACTTCAGGTTCGGATGGTTCAGGTCCGGTCCGGTCCGCAGCGGGCTTCACACGTGCTCTGTTGGCCGCGATCTCCTCTCGGTGTTGTTGGGCGTTGCGGAGCTACTGACGGAACCCGACCGGGTCTGGACCGGACGGGTGGGGGGACCCACAAGTTGAATGGGACTGTTGTAGCTATACAATGGTGGATGAGGATCATCCAGCAACCTGTTAATAATGACTTAATAATTCTGATTAATATGAGAGATAGTAGGACAGCAAAGAGGACAGAGAGACATCAGGAGACATCAGTAAATAGAATAAGACAACACGTCATCACGGACTGTCCGTCTCAGTCACCAGCTGAGTGTCCACACAGTCCACATGAGCAGCTTTTCTAAGTTTGGATGGTGATCTCTGGTGACCCCTGGTGACCCCTGGTGGTCTCTGGTGATCCCTGGTGGTCCCTGGTGATCTCTGGTGGTC
Source organism: Adelosebastes latens (assembly GCA_916700685.1). Taxonomy (NCBI): domain Eukaryota; kingdom Metazoa; phylum Chordata; class Actinopteri; order Perciformes; family Sebastidae; genus Adelosebastes; species Adelosebastes latens. The sequence goes on along the minus strand of CAKAKR010043064.1, from coordinate 6,957 downwards.
TCTGGTGATCCCTGGTGGTCTCTGGTGGTCTCTGGTGATTACCGGTGGTCTCTGGTGGTCTCTGGTGAATGTTATCAGTTGCAGGGACTTTGTTTCAGTGGAGTTGGAGCAGCGAAGCTTGCATGATGATATTTGGTGCAGATTGGGGGATTTTGAGGTTGCAGGGCAAATCCATCCAGCTGTTTAGTGAGATGTGTCTTTTCTAGACGAGCCGCTGCCATCTGCTGCGCTGCGTGCCCAACATCTGTCCCCTCTCCCTCCATCCTCACTGGGTCTTCAGAGCAGCCTCCTGCAGTCTAACGGCTCCCTGCTGCTGCTACTGTTGTTGCTGCTACTGCTGCTGCTGCTGCTGCTACTGCTGCTGCTGTTGCTGCTGCTGCTACTGCTGCTACCTGATCTGCTGCTGCTACTGCTGTTGCTGCTACTGCTGCTGCTGCTGCTGCCTGGTCTGCTGCTTTCTGGTCTGCTGTGTTCCTCTAACACAGATTCCAACTAGTTCCACCTGTCCTCCCTTCTCTCTCTGTCTCTGTGTTGGTGCTACTGTTCCCATCTGACCTGCAATGATTGCTCCTAACTTGGTGTGAGTTAATTTGCATAATGAGGATTACAGCTGACATGCAGCGTCTGGGCCTGTCTTGCCGGATCCAGCAGAGAAGCGTGGTGCTGTGTGGCAGCTCTCATTGTGCCAGCAGCAGCATGCAGCCCCCAATCAGGCCTCCCCAGGAAGGCTGCTCTGACACACCGGGCTCTGCCTCTGCAGACAATGACAA